>JAUJPO010081649.1:0-10553 GCA_032270745.1 Tiaropsis multicirrata
GCCATCAAGAGAGGAAGGCGTCCAACCCCAGCTGCTGGGAACAATGGACGATAAACCGTGCAGTAAGTAAGTAAGTATACAACGAATACACTTACTTTGAGCAAACAGCAGCATTACAATCAATTCCTGACCATCCGGAAATGCAAGAGCAATTTTTTGGGCTAAAAAGACAGGGATAATCATAATGAAAATATATAATGTATAAAGGTCCATCTTCTTCGATTTTTGACGATTTTATAGGTTTGACGATTTTGAGGAGGTTTTAAAATATAGAACGCCAATGGTTTAACCCTTTAAAAAAAAGGTTTTTATTCTTTATTTGATGTTGGATAAAAGAAAATCTAAACTTCAAATGACCATCAAGGCTAGTAGCATGAGAGACTATTTCAGTATCCTGAAAAAGCTCTTTTCGTTTTCTTTCTAAAAGCATTCTGTTTTGAGCTATAAATAACCAAGAGCCTGTGGTGCGGTAAAACTGCTTTTTCATGACGCCAAATGGCGTCCTTCGGGCTCCAAGGGTTGAAAGAAGTTATATCAACTCACGCATTGCAAGAGCCTTTAAAGCATCCATCGGGACACTGGGCTATAGCACAAGTGGGTCCAGTCCATAAAGCCTCTCCACTGTGTCCAACATTACACCTAAAATAAAGGTTATGCCCTTTTAAAGAAATTTCAGGGTAATTTGAATGCTAAACACCGCAAAGACAAAAAAAAGTTAAATCTCTAAAATTTTAAAGAATATTCTTAGCTCTTGACATTTGCCTATCCGTGACAACGCAACAAAAGCCACAGTAAAAAAGCACGTGGTAAGAAATTAAGGGTTAATAGTGATGAACAATTTGCGAATGTCATGGCTGATTTTTAATAAGATATTGGGCTTTTCCGGACACGTCCAGGGGTAACTATGTTTAAAGTCCAGGGGGTCTATACAAATCAGAAGAATATCCAAGGGACATGGGTGCTAGAAATCATAATCCTCAACATACCAAATCCAGTAAAAAAAGTATTTTATAGCAATAAATTATAACAATTCATGTAAGGAGAAAATATATTTTAGCTTTCAGTTATGTAAAAATCCTTTCATCGACTTACTTGCACATGTCTTGTTTGACACAAGCACCGTTTGAATAAATGTTGATATTAGAAGGATCGACAATCACTCCACCGCAACCCTCAGCGCAATAATAAGGTGCTGGCACATATTCTACAGCTTCCATTGTTTCCAGTGGGATGATCTCACTCGGAATACTATTGTCAAAGCTCTCTTTGATTTGTTTTTGGAATTCAAAACCAAACAATCCTTTCCCTTTAGTGTAACTGAAAGTGAAAAAAAAAGAAAAAGAATGTTTTAAAGCTAGATCTGGTGGCTAAAATCTTCGGACTAAAAATGTCCAAAAGATTCGACGAATATATTTTTTTTGGACAGCGAAAACATTCGTCTCCTGTTTTAAGTTATAGTTAAGGACTACTGAAAAATATTCTAATTTTTTTTTTTTTCTAATTGAAAATATTTAGTCGGTCATGAAAAGTGATTGAAACTGCCTAAAAATGACTAAATTATCCCGACTTAATTCTCTGATAAGTTATGCTACTTTTTTTTGCCATTTTTCTTTCATTAGGTTTGATTTAAGATGGGGGGCAGGAGGGGTCAATAGTTTAAAAGAGAGCACATACATTCTTTGATTCTTGAACTTCTGATCAACTTGGATATAGCCTGTTACACTGTTCACATCGTTGTAGAGATGAATTCTTTTCCTATGTTCTTTACCACCATCAGCACTGAGTTCATATGCATTAGACGAACCAATGCTGTTCACTTTGAAAAGTGTATTGACATATAAAACCTGTAATAGAAAATTGTCCAAATCACAAATTTCATCAGATACGGGGTTCGTTTAATGAGCAGCGTCACATTTTAGAAATGTTATTACCTTAATGTCGTAAAAGCCAGCAGTGGAGTGGAGGGTACAGGGACAAACTAGACAGGGTATTTTTTCGAAGTTAAAAGATCCCAAAACATACCAATACACAGTAAACGACCCCTGTCAAGAAAAAGTATTTGTTTTCATTTAAACCCAAAAAATATTTTTTTATTTTTCTATTTTAGTTTACTGTGAAGGTCAGTTTTTCGAACCTCGACCAGTGGCACCTCTCTATCGGGCATAAAGATCAGCTCTCTGATAAACAAATCCCATTACATTTACACAAACGGGCACAAATGGAAGTTATTGACCAATGAGGACAGATGAGGATGGTGTTTCAAATTATCAAACCTTCAATATTGAAAAAAGATAATTTCCTTAAAAGATAACTTTCAGCATTTTGTCTCCGATTCTTGAAAAATGTAGGAAATATTCACTTACACCTAAATTTGAATAATCCCATTTTTGTAGACGTCCTGTTAACAGCTCGATAACGTGCTTAGATTGAAAAAAATCAGAATTTGGCCAGTTGACGCTCGCATAACCTATAAAGAAAAGAGGGAGAAGCTAATGTTAACATGGATCCATTTTGATTAGCTACCAGCTACTGCTTTATTGTATGAAAATCTCGTGGTTTAGTGGTCGAGTTCGAAAATGCTCGAAATTAAACTATCGGAAAAGATGACCACGAAATTAAAATGCCGCGACATTTGCATTTTAGCTTCAACCACGAAATAAAAATGCCACGAAATGCAATTTCATGACTTTGAAAAATGGCAATGATGAACAGAGAAATTATCGTGGCTTATCAATTTTGAGGGGCTAAACCCGGAAAAAGGTTTTGGCAATGATTTTTTTCGCATAGAGTATTCGAGAAAGATTTTGGCTCGAGATTAACGGCAGAATCGTCAAAATAATCAAAATGGTAAAAAGTTTGAACAATTTTGATTGAGGAAACGAAAAACAATCTTTTTGTTTTAGTCTAATTGAGCGTGATGATATTTAAAGAAAAAGTGTCCATAAAAAATAATTATAAAATACCTAAATCTTTAGGGCCATTCAAAAACAAAACCAAACAGGGGGTGGACGAACCTTTTAGGTGTACATTTTTTTCCTGAAAATATGCTTTTACCCCCTGGAAAAAAGGTAAAATCTGAAAAAGCCCCTGGAAAAAATGTTTCAGCACCTCTTGGTAAATGTAAATATGTCGAAAGCAGCCACCAAAGACCTTTTTTCAAATAGCTGTTCCGGAGGCCTATCTAAGTTGGAAATACCGGAACTGTTCCTGGAAATTTTGAAAAATAAGTCCTTTGGAAAGAAAAACTTAGCTGTTCCTGGTAAAATTCTGAAAAATTACTTATTTGCCCCAGCTGGTAGATTTTTCCTGACTTAACCAGCTGGAAATTCAGAAGTGTTCCTGGTCGATTTTAGAGATGTGTTCATGTAGTCCGCCAGCTAGAAATTTACTGCGAAACTGTAAAATCGGAGCTGTTCCTGTAGATTTCCAGCTGGAAAATCGGAGCTGTTCCGACAACGAGGGGACTTTCCCAGCTGAAAATCTGAAAAAAATTGCATTAATATCGAGCTGTTCCTGTAATATTACGCAATATCATCTGGCAATTCGGAACAGCTATTTTGAAGAACTTAGTTGGGCCTGTAATTTTTTAGCTGTTGCTGGGACAAAAATAGATTTTTTCATAATCGCTAAGATTCCTGACGAAAATATACTTTTCCAGCTGGAAAATTCGAGCTGTTCCTGGCAAACTCGAGGTGTTCCTAATTTGAAAAAATTCTCCTAGCTGGCAAATCGGAACAGCTTTTTTGTGTTTTTGCGTCGGTGGCTGCTTCTGATATGTTGCTTTGGACTATTGACTTTATTATAAAGTAATAACTAGTTCTCAGTTTTAGGCTTTAATAAATTTTAATTTTTAACAAAATGAAGCTTCTCAGTTATTTCTCATGGAAAATGTTCATGTGCTTGGTTTGTAGGACGAAGTAAAATTTGGGGTCAACCCCTTGGAAATTTTATAGTATCGTTTCAATCCCGTTTAAACATCATGATTTCTTTTAACCCCCTGGAAATTTCTCGTAGAATTTTTGATGCCGTTAGAAATTATTGTAGCTTCAACTTGACCCCTGGAAATCAGATATTTTTCCAGACGTTGCTGAGTTGTCTAACTCCCTGGAAAAACCTCAATTTTAATGGAACCCCTTTAAATTTTCCTAATACTTGCCATTACCCCTTGAAAATTTCAATTGAAATACCCCTCTGGAAAAGTTCGTCCACCCCCATTCTATGGATATAAAATGGAATGGCCTATTGTGTGAAATCAACCTTTAAAAAATTTATGATTATTCCAAATCTAACTGATTGTCTCTTAAAGCGAACATGACAATCAAAAATAAGACAACCTCGATAACATAGCCAATCACTCCAATAAATGGAAATCCAATTTGCGTGAAAATGAGTCCACCAACGCTTGGCGAAATAGCTCGCATCAAACCACGCAACATGAAAATTATTCCAAGAGCCGAACCAGTATCCTCATCAGATGCTATTTTGGTAATGATCACCATAAAGATAATATGAGATAGGGTTCCTCCGATCAATAACGGTATCATGACAAGAACTAGCAGGTATATCTTACTCGCTACAGACAGATACAGAAACCCAATAACATTCAACGCGAGAGCGACTTTAATCAAGTAAGAATCCTTATATCGTTTTGTTAGAAAACCAACCAAGAAACCTTGGCAAAACATGACAACAAGTCCAATGAAAGATAATAGGATGCCATTAACTGAAGCATCTAGACCGTAAAAGTCCATCACTGCCATACTGAAGATAGCAAAAAAAAGACTAGACACAAACGTTCCAGCGACCTCGATTCCAATAACGATGGCCATACTTGGTAGACATATGACTTTCCAGAATTTATGAATATTAGAACAACATAAAGCAGAGGTATCGTTGTTGATGGCATTGTTGGTTTCGTTTCGCTGGTGTTTTGTCAGTTTCTGGCAATACATCTCATCATTCTGATCATTTGAATCTTTGATGTTTAATTGATTACTTTGAACTGCAGTTTCCATGTTTTGAAAGGTTCGTTTGCGGCTATTTTGTAGTTGCATCTCGGTAACTGGACATAACTCTTGAAAAGCTTCTTCCACAGAAACATCTATCTTCTCATTTAAGGCTTTATCTAGTTTTTCTTGATCCCGTTGGCTTTTGATAGATTTAGTGTCGTTTGGTATAAAGAATAAAATGATAACGATGGATGATACATTCGCCACACTGGACATCAATGGTGCTATCCTTGGACTGCATTTCTTTGTAACGAGACCACCAAGAAATGTTCCGCTGATCATCCCTGAAGAGAAAAAAATAAAGCAATGAAAACTAACTATAAATTTGTTTGAACATAAACTGGTTGAACACACAGAACATTTCTACTTCCCTTTTCAGCTTTCGTGTTCAAAAAATGATCTGCATACCACACGTTGAGGAGCTCAGATAAAATGAAGTCTTAAACAAACAAAATCTCACCTAATCCATGGAACAGACCAAGCTTGCCAACTATATTAGCTCTATCCTTGCCATCAGTAAGATGAGTGACCACCATGTATTGACTTTGCAGACTGTGCATGAAAAGTGCCGGTACACGAGACAGAAACAAAAGCGGTATACTATTTACGACAGATAAAGATCCATAACAAAGAACAGCGGCTGCTTCAGATATAACATACCAAAGTTTAATTCCACAACGATCGGCAAGAAGGCCGAATATCGGGGATGTTATCAATTGGTATAAAGCAAAAGATGATTCCAAGAAACCGTACGTTGTTGGATTAACACCCAGGGTCCTTGTCAAGTATGGCAAAATTCCTCTCTGTGCCCAGAATGCATATTCCAGAAAGAAACCCAGGGCGTATATGGCGCAAAATACTTTTCTAGTGCGCTGATCGGTATCTGCTGGAACTAAATAATCAACCAATGCCATGTTTTGTCGGTCAAACCATGAATATAGTAAAAGATTATTTAACGAGGTTCTGTAATTTCTATCCAAAAACACCAATAAAAGCTCATCAATAAATCTGGAGTTGACATTATCTTTTCAAATCAAAACAATTTAACGGCTGGGGTAGTTGCTTGCGGCCTGTTTGTTATGTTGAACTTCCTGTGTCTCACTTTCTGAATTTTGTTTGGCAACTTCTATCTTAGTTAATCTGTTCGTTGAAGAAACAGTAAATTTTAAATTTGAATAACCAAAAAAAATAGTGAAATACACGCTTTTCTTTTTATAAGAATAGTGTTATTTCGTTGAGGGTGAGCATTATTCTTATTTTTCTATTGTTCAAAACAATAGACCTATTGTCCTAAATCCAAAATCTCACCCTGATATTCTTATAGAAGCTATTCTTATAAAAGGAATTCAATATTTGTTTTAGGAAAATATTTTTTTACTGTATTTGAATTCCAACCTCGGTCCCAGTGCTAAACGCTACCTTTTAATCTTTATACGTCTTCTAGTAGCCTAGACTGCTTCTCATCCTCTAACGAAAGTGCTTCTTATACGTCCAACGGGTTTAGTATGGGTCTGCAAATCAGACTAACGTCTAGCCCTGATATCAAACGTAGGTCAAAAGTTGTAGACTTTTTTTTAAATAGCAGAAAATCAGCAAAAACACAGTATAACTTCCCTCTTAACTCCACTAATTGCTTTTGAAAGTGGTTTGTTTGCATCTGGTAGCAATAGCTGACGTTATTTACATCAACTTTGAGGGAAGGTGCTCATTTCTAAAAGTCTGCGGACCTTTTGTCCAGCATTGTAGCTGGATTGAAGTCCCTCGAAATCAAGGGATTTTCATGAAAATTGCGCTACCAGAATAGACCCTTTCATAAATTACGTCACGACCAACGACTGCCTCGTTTTCATACAATTACTAAGGTGATTATGTCTCATGAGACTCATAATGATAAATCTATCAATGGAGTCAAATTTTGATAAACTCCTTTGGGATTCGGTTACCACAGTGCCCAATTCAAAACGAGGCAGTCGTTGGTCGTAACGTAATTTATAAATAGGTCTATTACGTGTTCTATTTGAATGTTTTTAAGCTCCAATAATCTTTATTCCGAATTTCTTTCATTCGATGCCAGGGCAATAAATAGCAGCCATATAAGAACGGTGTAATAGTTAGCCAATGGAATCAAGGTTGAGTATTCACTGCATTTATATAAGTAGTCCCAAAAGAGTGCGTGCATGGCAGATTTGACATTGCCAACACCTTTCACAAAACAAAGAACAACGAAAAATTTGGTTTATGAAATACTAAAACTAATTCTTTTTAACAACATTTTGTAGACACAATTTTTTATTACAATTAAAATAATAGAGGTTTAATAATTAAATAATTACATTAATGATAATGAAGTTTTCAATTTTTACTACAATTAATTAAATAATTAAGTTTTAAGGATCTTCTCCTTCTGGTAATTCTCTATCATAACCAGTTTTTCCTTTCAACCAATATCTCTTTAGTTTACCGTGACCCTTAACTTCTACTTCATCTCTGTAATCGGTTCTGTATCCACCCAAACGTTGTAACACCTCGTGAGTGGTTTCGCTTATTTGGATGCGCATTGGTGCACCTCCGGATTCCATAGATTCGGCAACTTTGACGGAATCACCAAAAAGGCAATACCGAGGCATTTTCAAACCGACAACTCCAGCTACCACGATACCTGTGTAATTAAAGTTCTAGAGTATGATGCAACTAGTCAATGTAAGATCAAATGATTCACAGTTTGAATTTGTTCGCAAAACTTCCAAATAATCAAAGCTGGTAGGATTTGAAAAAGGAGTCATAGAAAGACACAGTTTGCAATAAACAAAAAACTTCTGCATTTCGCGGCATTTTTCGCGATCGAGCTTCAAATCCATTTTTCGCGGGTTTTCGAACTCGACCGCGAAACCGTGAAATTTTCATGCAATAAAGTACATACCTGTGTGGATACCAATACGGAGACGCATTCTAGTGCTAGGCATATGTCTGATTGTGAATGAGCCTATAACATGCAACAGATCCATGGCAGTTGTGCAAACTTCTCCTGCGTGTTGATCTCCATTACGTGTTGGCAAGCCAGATACAAACATGTCTATGGAAATGAAATGGAAAGTTATGCTATGTTACATTCAATTTGTCAATTATATGTTTTTGAATAGACTTTGAACTGACTTTAAAATATGAATCAATATTTAACCTATAATTTCTGTTTCGGGAAAGCATACTGTGTCATTTTATTTCTCAGTAACTCAGCTCAGCTTGATTAGCTAAAACTGTATTGGAAAAATCAAATTCAATAGAAATATCTAAAAAGACGGAAATATCAAACATAAATCACAAATATTATTTAGTCCAAACTTTAGTGCTAATAACGCTAATTATATAGACGATAGACGAGGAAGATCCTTTACTTACATGCGTCACCGATAGTTTCAACTTTGTAAACATCATAATTTGCAGCGATAGCATCGAAGCTTGTGTACATATCATTCAAGAGTGCCACAACTTCCAATGGTGTACTGGCACGTGCAATGTTGGTGAAGCCAACAATATCACTAGAATGGTTAAGTATAATGTTACCAAGTTGAAACTGACAGAAGTAGAAAAGGAACACAAAATAGCTACTTCTTCGTCCATTTACAAATGGCAAAGGTCTACCAAAGGTCAGACAACGCCCTTAAAATTAACTTCTTCAACACACTTCTTCGTCCATTTAAAAATTAGGGGAACATTGTGGAGCAAAAATTTCTAGTTGCAAAATCTTATATTTTGGTGTTTTTGAAGCAAAACAGGTATCTTTTGACCACATACTTTTTTTATTGAACAAACTTCTTCATTCTATTAACACACCTGAAATAAATGGTCACATGATCGAAATTCTCCGGTTCCACGCGTTTTCCTTGTTTCAGATCTTCAGCTACAGACTTTGGTAAAAGACGAGAGACCAGATCTTCAGTTTTCTGTTTTTCTTTGGTCAATTGCTTGGTTCGTTTAGTGACAATATCTTCAAGGTTACTGGAGTATTTTTCTAACATGCTAACCAAGTGATCCATCAGTTCGCCACGTTGTGGTTCGATGACCTCCAAGTTGGCCTTGCAATCTCGAAGTGTGGGCCGGCGGACAGGGTCCTCATGCCAACAACTTTCCATCAACTAAATGAATTGATGTAATTGAAATTAATAAATACCCTACTAGTAATAAGCATTGCAAATGTATCAAACAGAAAGGCCATGGCAGGGAACCATAAAGCTTGGTGCAAACCATCAAATATTATCTTCCAACATTGAGTCAAAAATATTTGAAGACGACATGGCCGACATGTACAGCCGAAAAAAATTCTACAAAAGTGGTGGAGAGTGCGCTAATCTTCCAGAAAAAACAAACAGATATGTCACAGATAGAGATAATGGACGGTTTGCTCAGACCAGTTGTTCAAGTCTTTGTTTATTAAGTTTCAATCAGCTGAGTTATTGCAATGATACATAGGTCCAGTATGGAGGTCGAATATCTACGAAATTTTGATACATAGAAAAAAATAATCCACAAAACAGTGGGGACAAGGCTAAAGGATAAGATGGTACCCTTAGAAGGGAAAAGGGAGAAGGAATTGTATACCTTTTTAAAGGCCTTTCGTTTCTCATATTTATTGGGCCATTCTTTATCTTTGATACATGGTCGAACCCAGCCTCCAGCTTCGATGTTCAAGCGAGCAATATAATCGTTCCATACTCTCAAAATCACTTCATCACTTTGACCAGTTATCAAGTGAACCAACTCACTTTTCTCCAACATAACATCAGCAAAGGGATAATCACGTGTGCACATTTCACTCATGACCATACCCAAACTAATTATTGAAATAGAAAGAACAACGACTTATTAATTGCGTAAACATTTTTGAATAAAAATGCAAAGAAAATTTTGTGAAAAAGTATCAACATCAAAGTATTTTCGCAACTTATGGGATTATGTGGTAAATGTTTGGGCTAATTTAGCCTAAAAAGGCATAGATATTTTTGTCGATATTTTGCAAGACAGATTACCTGAAAATATCTCCTTCAACGGTTCCACGACCAACGTGATCCAAATGATAAACACCAGTTTGCAAAATTTCAGGTGATGTCCATATCAAAGAGCTGAAAGATTAAGAAAAATTAAAAAGTAAAAAATTATTCAGTAAGTTTTCCTTTTCTCCGACAAAAATATTATGTGATCAAGTTTGCTATGCTGAACCTATAAAGTGACAAAATGCCTCTAGAACAATTTCGTACCCATAGTTCGATTTTGATTCATCGATATTCGAGTTATCGTGTGGATTAAAAGAGCCGACATTTCTTTGGTCCGATTTCAATTGATGTAAACCAAATCCTAAAAAATTTGAAAAAAGTACCTTAATTTAGAAGTAGATACAGTAGACTCTCACTAATTCGAACTTCTATTATTCGAATCTTTCTATAATTCGAACGAAATCTCAGTCACCGTAAGCTTTCCTTAGGAAACTCTAATAAAACACTTTCTACTATTCGAACTTCTGTAATTCGAAATTTTCTATAATTCGAACAA
>JAUJPO010081660.1:0-10553 GCA_032270745.1 Tiaropsis multicirrata
CCATTTTGAGCTGTCCGCAATGTTCGCAATCCAGCGGTCGCCGCACCAGTTTGCTCTGAAGCAAACGGTGACCTAGTATATTTATGTTATATTAAGGGGTGTTGTATTCTATTCGAAGGCCTTTGTCCAAGGTGCATTTTAAAGTTAACGTAAGTGAATATCTGTGCGTTTTTAGAAAAGGGTATCCTATTTGACGTTTTTTCTTAAGACGATGCGCTTTCTACCAAAATGAAGTTAACATCACATTCAACATCGTAGATTCGGATTCAGCATCGGATTCATTTTTAACAGACGATATCTTATTCGGACAAGCTCTGATACATTTGGACGGTGCTAAAAAAAATTTAACTTCATACCTCTTTTTGCCTCGGAGGAGTTACTGAGAAATGGCCGGTCATTAACATTTCTGGAAATATCCTAACTTTTTTATTTTTGACATCTTGGATCGAGTCCAATGGTCTTCAAAACTACAGTGGACTAATAAAAAAAGTTCGCGACTTAATATTTTAAATATCCGTTTTCTATTTTCTAGAAATTCATTACCTCATGAAAATGTATCAAATTAAACCTTTATTAATTACAAAACGTGCAAGCTTTGTAGCAATCTTTCAAAAAATAATTTTTATGTTTTCCATTACACAAATAACTTCGCCCGCATCTCAATACATAGCTGCAATAATCATCACCACGGGCGTTGAAACACCCCGCGGGAGGTGTTGCTGGGCCTTGAGTGGTTTGTGGACGTGGACCACCCGTAGGTATTGGACCAGTTCCACCGCCGTTCAGTTTCTCGAGCTCAGCAAGAGTTGGTGTTTTAGCTATAGAGAAATGACAAATGAAAAATTTAAAATGAACTTTTGAAAATAAATATGTTTTTGCTCTTTTACAATTTTATTAAACTTTTGAACTACATGAATTGCACACTGAGCCTACCCACGTAGTTGAAAGGTTTGAGGAGTTTCTTTGTAAGGGTTTACCACACAACGGGACAGAAGAATTTGTTCAATTTACATGACTTTGAAATTCCCTAAATAGCCTGTCATTCGCCAAAATAATTACTCGTCAAAATTTAAAAGAAAATTGATTTTGCCCACTCGCCAAAATTAGTACTCGCCAAAAAAGGTTCCCTTAGAGTACAGCTAAACTTAATAATATAAAAGTGCAGTCAAAAGAGAGAGATACCTCCGACTAAGCTAAGCTTAATAATATAAAAGTGCAGTCAAAAGAGAGAGATACCTCCGACTAATCTTTTTTGAACATTTTCACCATAAACTCTTATCCTTGCTTGACTTGAGCTTTCACCCCACTTTCTGCCAATGGAATTTCCTCTCGGCGAATATCTGGACACAATATATGTTTCAATGCGACCATTCTTCCTGACTTCTGCAATTCCACAACCAAGACTTTTGGTCTCTTTCCAGATCATCTGAAAAATCGAAGACGAAAAATATTTTTAGTAGTTCCGCTAACGGTACAACAACGGATATGGTTGTTTTTTTGTACCAATATTCATCAAAAAATATAAATATTCATCAAAGCAAATATATGGTCATCGAACAAAAATATGGCCATCAAATTCAATAATATGGTCATCAAAGTTTTCATCTGGATTTTGTCTGGAACTCTTAGAAGTTGCATCTGGTCTTTAAAATGACTCGAAATAAATTATGGTCTGCAATATTGGAGTTTATGTTTTCCAATCCGGTCTGCAATTTTTACAATATTTTCGTCTAAACGAGGCCACCTCGTAGTGCACACCCTTTTCCTTTCCTGTACGCATCAAGACATTTAAAGGACCAAAATTCTGACCGGAATATTTTTTACTTATTTCAATAACCAAAATGGCATAAAATAAAGACCAGACAATAAATGTAATATATTTTCACTTTTGATAACCAACTTTTTTTCATTCATTGGGCATGCCCGACCCTATTTCTAACTTTGATGACCATATTTTTGACTTTGATGACATTATTATGGGCTTAGATGAACATATTTTTGTCTGATGAATATTGCTACAAAAAAACAACAATAATTTTTCTACCAACCATACTTTCCGTACCGTATGTCCATTATATTGGCTTTTTCTAGAAATAGTGCAGCAGGAGTTGATTGTCCTGATGAATGTGCAGCAGGAGTTGATGGTTCTGGTGAATGGGATGGTGGAGTTGATGGTACTGTTGAATGTGCAGCAGGAGTTGATGGCTCTGTTGAATGTGCAGCAGGAGTTGATGGTCCTTGTAAATGTGCAGCAGGAGTTGATGGTTCTGGTGAAATTGCAGCAGGACTTAGTGTTTCTGGTGAATGTGATGGTGGAGTTGATGGTTTTGGTGATTCTGCATCAGGAGTTGATGGTTCTGGTGAATGTGAAGGAGTTGGTGGTTCTGGTAAATGGGATGGTGGAGTTGATGTTTATGGTGAATGTGCAGCATGAAAAATACTAAGTCTTGCTGCACATTCACCAGAACTACCATCACATTCGCCAGAAACACCAACTCCTGCTGCACATCCGCAAGGACCATCAACTCCTGCTGCAAGTTAACCAGAAACATTAATTCCACCATCCCATTCATCTGAATCATCAACTCCTGCTGCACATTCACCAGGACCATCAACTCCTGTTGCACATTCACCAGGACACCATCAACTCCTGCTGCACATTCGCCAGAACCATCAATTCCACCACCAGATTCACTGCACTACTCAATTTTGTCTTATAAAAGGTATGCCATTTAGGAGTGCCATATTGGGGGGGGTGTGGCAACCCCACGTCAAGGGGGTCACTATGGTGAAAAATCCATGGTGGAAGTGAGAAAATATCAATGTTGAAAATCCAGGGGTTCCAAGAATTTCGGAACCAAATCCAGGGGGTGTAATTTTTGAAAAGTGACTTCGTAAACATTTTTCTGGAAAGCTCATTTGTCATTTGAACTGTCTTTCACTCGCCAGGCCGATGTCCAGTATATTTGACATCGTGAAATGTCAGTTGCAAGGCCGAGTGACAAATATATTGGACGTCAATTTTCTTTTGAATATGCTTTGGCACAGAAAGAGTTAGACTGGTAACTAATAGATACAAAACATTTAGTGGCTTTAAATTTTAGTTAGGAATTTCGAAGGAACGAGTTTGTTGTTTTACTCTAAGTGGGTGAATATTTGCCCCATCCCTATTTTTTTTCTATCATAAATATGTCAAGTTGGAGTATATTAGTACCCAGCAGACACGACGTTTTCTTCACACACCCCGACACCCTTACGCCCTTCCGCCCGTACAAGCCACCCATCATCCTTTTTTCCTTTGACTTTTTTCTGATTTTTGACTGACTTTTTTTTGAATTTTTTGCAAAAGTGTACGAGCTTTTTTTGAGTGATTTACCCCTCGCGAATAACCTCGACCGATAAAATTCCAATCGTTTCCAGACTCTCTTCTTGTAATACGGGTTTTCCCTAGTCTGATTTAGCAGACCTTTTTCCTCCGTCTAAACAGAAACTTTATTTCGATTAGAGAATGAGAAGAAGCCTAGAGGGTTTCCCAAGATAATTTTGACTTTTGACTCAAAATCTCAGGAAACCCGTATTATGGCCTAATTCAAGAAAACTTTTGCGTAAAAGGAAGTTAAGTCCGAAAAAATATTTTATAAAATTTTTATAGAAATTTTTTTTACGACTCCTTTGTCACCTAACAATTTCTCGTCAATGAAGAATTTGCCCTTTTTGGCGGGAAGAGTCACTTAGTCTCATGTCAGTACGCTTTAGATTTTTCTTTGCGAACTTTCAAAGGTTTTCTGGAGATCTTAAAGTCGTTCAGATCAGAAACCTCTAGCCTCAGTTCTTATAGAAATATAGATAGTTTGGTACAAAAGGCTAGATATATTTCATATAATGGTGTCAACAAAAATGATTGAAAACCAAATAACTATAGACAATATTTACAAAGATTAAAATTACAAAAAATTAAAAATATAAAATTACAAAAAATTCAAGAAATAATTAATGATATAAACAAAAAGGAATTTTATGTACAGTGAGTTGAGTGCATGTAGCTGTGAAACTTTCTAATCCTCATCGCTAAGTAAGATTTCTAATTTTCTTTTTAACTTACAATTTCTCAAAATGGGGCGTTCCATTTTTAAGTTAACTCAATGAAAATAATTTCTTTTGGTGCTTTTTTGTTTTTTTGTTGTAATCTTTCATAAAAGGGGCCTGTCTGACGGATGTGATTTAGCGATAGATTAACATAAGGCCTCGTGGCTTAATGACGGTTAGAAAGGCGATGTGTTGTTATCCGCCCTCGCAACAAAGCTCGCATTTCTTTATATCCTATTTTGTTTGTTTGCAGCCAAAAAGTTTCGAACGTGAAGGGAACCTATACCACCCTTGCAGTAGGATAATGTTTCATTTTTTATTGGCGAGATATTTAAACCAAACTTATATAAGGGGGTATTTGACCTGAGGTACGACGCCCATTTTCTATTTACATATACACAAATTCTATGACTTGCGAAAATAATTTGTTGATATACTATTTACAAATAAGATGATTATTGGCTAAAAAATTACTAAACATTTACAAAAATATCCCTTTTGACTCTTGGCGAATAAGGACATTTCATCGCATTTAAAGCGAAAATGTGCGACAAGCGAGAAATTTCTTGAATCTAAAAAAGTTGGACTACGGTATATCAAAAATAGAAAATAACAAAATTCAATTGTTAGGCTATATTTACATTATGTACAAAATATAGTTGGTTTGTCATGCGAGAGAGGAGTATGTGTAGGTTGACTGTTGACCTACATTATTACAATGTTTGTTTTAAAGCTATTGTTTGAGAGAGAGAGAGAGTTTACTCTCCCAGAAGACAAATATTTGCGTTGATGCAACCTTTACGAAAAAATGTAAGCAGAGACGTGATGGGTTATTAAGATATGTTTTTAAAAAAATCGCGATACTCGTGATGAATTTTTGATGCATTCCTTTTTTGAATTCATGACATCCATTACGTAGTCTTTTCTACGGAAGCATCATCAAAAGCAGTATACAGTGGAATCTCGAACTCCCAAGGGACCAAAAATTTTGTTCGAAATAGAGAAAGTTCGAGATAAAGAGAACCCTAGAGAGACCGTAAATGTTCAAGGGACCGAGATCTCTGTTCGAGATAGAGAGAAATTCGAGATAGAGGGTAGTCGAGATATAGAGAGATTCCACTGTAGTTTTTTTTTTTTTTTAATTCAAACTGGTAGCAAAAACCCTGCTCTCTGTTTTGTAGGGTGATGATTCCGTATAAACGTAACAGATATCATGAATTAACGAAAACTTATTTCGAACTAACTTGGGCTACTTTATTGTCTTACATTATTACATTATTTGCAGTAGAAGCATTGTAGTTTTATCATGCCCCAGCAGACACGCAGCGTTATTCCAACATTTTTTAAACGTTCAAATAATGTTCGGACGTTGAAACGACGTTATTTGGACGTTGAAACGACGTTATTTGGACGTTGAAACGACGTTATTCGGACGTTGAAACGACGTTCAGATCCTGCTGCTGGGTGGATATAATTGGAGCCGTGTTTCCTGAAGAAATCAAACTAACCCAACAGACACATGGCGTTTCTTCGACGTTCTTTCAACGTCTTGACGTTAGAACAATGTTGATTCGACGTTTCGTGTCTCCTGGGAATAAAGTCTGTTCTTTAGACGGAGTTATTTCGAAATATTAATTTCAACATAATTGAAAGAGCTCAGACCCCAGCAAAGCTTGTTTTTTTAAATAAAAAAGATTTATCCCTACATGCCAAATCCAATTTTGCATATCCTTGGACCTTGACCCCACCAATATTCACGATGAGGTTATGAAGTGATATTTATTTCTTGCCAAGTTTACTGCTATTTTTGTTCAAGTAGCCACTACCACTATTGGATGAGGAGAGTGAACCTCGAGTGCCACTACTCGAAGAAGAAGTGTTCGATGATCTCGAATTACGATTATTTGTATTGCTTGTGTATTTCTTGTTCAAGTCATCTCCCATTTTTGCCAATGATTGTCCAATGTTTTTCACAGTTGTATTATTGTTGAGTCCGGTTTTCATGTTGTACTTGATGTGTTCTTCTATTTCGTGTTGTTCTGCCTATAAAACAAAAGAATAAAGACTACTCTTCACCCTACGGGGAAACAGAAGATCTTACGAGGAACGAAAGAAAAACAATCAAGGAATGGTGTAAGAAGGCGGAGGAGATGAATTCTCAAATTTAGGAGAAAAACATACGTTGGAAAGTTAGGGGGAGCCCTAGAACAAAATTCTACTTCAAAAAGATTGTTAATTAATGATAAACAAGATCGGTTTAGAGGCCCTTGTGCGCCTACAACCTGTAAAATCTCTATAATAATAATATAAAACGAACAATTAAGCTTAGCCTTATCTTAACAATTTAAGGAGCTAGATTTCCCCACACAATGTCTTCTTTACCCTACTCAAAGCTTTTGAAAGTGGTTTGCTCCAGCAGTCACTTTAAAATTCCGACTTCTCGAAAACCGGGGAAATCGAGGGAAATCGGGGGATCTCTTAGAAAACATTGTCTACGTTTTTAACATCAAAAACTCTTCTTAACTATTTTTTACTTTCTGTTCTTTTACCTAACCGCTTCCACTAAAAACAAAATTTTCCGATTAATAATATATCACCAACTTCAAGTGTTTCAATCATTGATCTAACACTCAGTTTAGAACCTAAACCCATCAGACACGGAAACATTGTTTTAACGGCCAAACAACATTGTTCCAACAATAACGTTGCGTGTCTGCTGGGAACCAAGTAAACAAAATACAAAACAAAGTACGACCATATAGTCTAAATCATATAACTTCCCTCACTTTAAAAGGAAACTCTAACTGGTTCGCCCTCAGATTGCATCTTCTTGTTAAAGATGTTGTTAAAATAATACATTGGCTGATGAAATTCGTTTAATGGTTGAATCACGTGCAAATCAATCAAATCTGACACTAATACCTATGTTTCCTGTCAGCTTTTTTATTTTATTATGTTGTAGACAAAATGTATTTATCATCATAATATATTTTTTTAGACGAGGATGACATTCAAGGCAAACAGTTTTAATTAGAATATGCTGTTCCAGGAAGATTGTGCACGAAGTTGGAGAATATAAGCTTTTCTTGCAATTTTACCCTCGGTCATTTTAGATTCCCGGACAGCATTTTTTACACCTTTTTAAACTAAATTAAATCTTTCCTCAAAAATTTTCCCAAACAATGCATTGTTTCAACGTCAGAACGTCATTTGGACGTTAAAACAATGTTAAAAATATTTTTAGGCTAAAATTTGCGGTTTTTTGAACAAAAAAGTGACGAAAATATTTGTGGGTGACGAAAAAATTGTCCGACGAAAAATTAGTCCGACGTCTTTTTTTCTTTCGATAAGGTATAATTAAGAATAATAAAAACATACCTTTTTGATTTTCTGTAGAAATTGGGTAATTTTCCCCTTGATTCTTATAAAATCTCGTGGGTTTTTAATTGCGTGGATGCTTAAGTGATGACTTCTCTCTCTCTCTGCGGTAAAAATGTCAAAACCAAGTTAATTCTCGTATAAAGACTGCAACAATTCCTCTAAATCTAAAGTAATGCAACTTTAATATATTTTATGTTAGTAGGATTTGATAATATAAAACTTTGATACAATTCTTATATATTCCGTTTTTCTTAGCTTCCTATTCTTTGTTTTGCATATATGTCTTTGCTTGTACTTGAACGCTGTCAAATATGAACTGAGTGAAATGCGATAGATAAACTTGAGTCTTATCAATCGAATCGATCTATATTTGAAATTTTTCTTACTTCCATTTGTTGATGACAAGATGTAACATGATTTAAGTACGTGTGCATCGATACACGTTTTTTTATAGAAGAACATCAGAATTTTGAGGCTCGGATGTTGTTATCTTTAATTCACCTTTTCTCAAATTTTCAATCCCATCTTTATATATATGTCTTAAATGCTTCCCTTGCTAAGCTTTCATTAGAAAAATTTCCATGCTCAAATAGTGAAGTTCTTCATAGCTTTTGGTGAAAATTTGCCACCACATCTGAGCCTTGATATTCTTATAAACTATGTTCTAATAAAAAGAAATGTAGTCGGTTGTCGTTTATTGGATGTTTGTTTGTTTGTTTGTTTGTTTGTTTGTTTGTTTGTTTTTATACCGAACTTTTGGGGTATCGGTGTTCAGACCCGGTTGTGTGTTGTTTATTGTCAACATCCAGGTTTATCTGTGATTTAAGAAGAACTCAGGAGTATTACAGAGTAGGGTGCACGCTTTTCTTTTTATAAGAATGATACACTTTAAGAATATTCATGATGAAAATAACCAGTTAAGATTATCCTAAGAACAATACCATGTTCAAATTTTGCAACTTTTATTTGAAAATTGTTCCTAAATAGATCTAAAATCTTTCTCAAGTTGATTCAGCTGGCCTATTTCGGGGCTTATTTCTTCTTTTCTTTCAATTAGATGGTTTTTATATTACTTTTTAACACTTTTCAGACTGATAACAACTTAAGAATATATGTTAAGAATATCTTAGGATGATTTCGACCAAAATTCATCATAAAACCAAAAAACACTATACTTATAAAAAAGCGTGTATACAGAAACGGATACAGAAGGTATTCAAAGATTTTGACGGAGAAATTTTCTTGCAGCATATACAAAACCGTTGGAGGTAGAAGAACAAAACGTGTTTCGTTAGAGGATGAGAAGCAGCCTACAATAAGGTATCGCTTTTTTAACAAATTTTCTTAAAGCTTCAGGTTCGAGGGTTGCAGTAAAAGGTTTTATCTTGTCTTGAAAGGGTTTGTAACCAGCGCCGATCAGTTCAAGGTGGTCTATTTTCGAAATTTGATGCCGGCCGGCTCCATAGAGGTGTTTAGTCATTTATTTATTTCTGAGTGAGTTATTCGATTTAGATACCGTGAAAACATTTCCTTTTTTATTTTATTAGAACATTATGACTTCAAATGTTCTTAATATGTTCTGAAATCATGTTCTTAATTTTACTGAAAATAATTCATTTGAACTGTTTTCAAGCAGACTCATATAAAAAAATCTCCCTCAAGGTTTTTAAAATGTATCCTTAAGATGTTCTTAACCTTGAAAGCCAAATAGTCTTAAATGGTTTGTTCTTATGTGAGAAAAATATTATCCGACCCGATCCGGCCTTTTTGTTGATGAGCTTTTGTGTTTTTGTAGTATAGTTTTCAGTTGTTGATGTTTAAATTGTGGTATGTTGCTTGTTTTTTTGTCGTTGGTGTTAAAACGAAAACATTACACTTTTTTTTTATAAGAACAATTTTATAAGAGCCTCAGATTTGGTTGTAAATTGATGAAAATTCACAATTTTTGCATGGGAATTTTTCTAATGAAAGCTTAGACCAAGAGAGAAGCGTTTTAGGCGTATAAAGGATGGGGCGAGGTAGACTGGGAAATTTGGGAATATGTGTGATCAAGCCTCGGTCGAACTTTACTTATAAAAAGAAAGAATGTAATGGTTATTTCTTACCTCGTGTCAATTTCTATGATGTCATTTCCCGTATTTCCTGATCTTGAGTTCACCGAAAACCACATAATAACTTTCTTCACTTGGTTTTTCTCACATAAATTAGACCCGATATCTACGGAGAATTCAAACGTTCGTTTCCGCAGAAGGTCTTTTCCCATTTAAAATTTATAGTTTATAAGAATTTTCAAACTAAAGTGGTGAAGCGCGGGTGAAATTTTGTGGGAAATTGACGCGGCAGCAGAAAAATTAATTTTCTACACTTCTCCGCAGAGACTAATTACTTCACGGGGAAATTTAGGGCAAAACAGACAACCTGCACTGAGTAATACTACTAATGATAAGCGTGACGTATACTCTGGTACAGAATGTGGTTGAGCATGCTTATGCATCACTCCTTCTTCGTAGATTTATTTTGTTCGTTATCTTTTCATGAACCCTCTGTTTTGCCCCAGATCAAGATTTTTCGTTTATGTTGATTTTCAATATGACCGTTATGAATTTCTTTCCCACCGTACCAGAGTATCTATATATTCTATGCCAATTCTATGTCGCGCCAGTGACATGCGACGCTGACCTTGCATGACATAAGTAACTATATAGATCAAAAACCATTTTAAACACTTCTACGGCGGTTGCTTAATATATAAGGAATTTATTTGAAGCAAAGTACCGTTTGTTTCGAACAAGAATCGCGCCAGTGACATGCGACGCTGGTTGGGTTGGAGTTGAAAGTTGGTCGACCCCTCATTGGAACGGAACTTTTATAAGGAATACAAGGGAACATTACAGTATACGAAAGTGAAGCTGAAAACTAAGTACTCTTTGGGGCAATTTGACACAGTGACGTCACTTAAAACCCTCTATATAGATAACAAGAGCCGCAAAGATGCGGATAAAAATTTCGTCCACAAATGATAAAATCTGTATAGATTTGTCTCTATGTTGATTGGTAGGGAAATTTACATAGTATGTAAAAACGAA
>JAUJPO010081671.1:0-24784 GCA_032270745.1 Tiaropsis multicirrata
CCCGACTCTATTTTCTTCAAATTATTTGAGTCGGTCGGGTGACGCGAAAGGAAGATATTTGTGATTGCCGCCTAATGTCTTTTGATGCCCTTGTTTTGAAAAAAAAATTGAGGGTAATTATAAAACCTTACTGAAGCTTGCAAAAAGTCGATGCTATAGAAGCTGAGAAAATGACTACAAACCACTCTTCCCAAAAGAAACGCAAGCAAAATTGGGTTTGTTTAGGCTGCCCTTAAAAATATGTTGGTTTGCCGTCACTTGACCCTAAGTTTTGGAGGTGGGTCGGTCGGGTTATGGCAAACCAACATTTTTTTAAGGGCAGCCTTACCTCCCTTTAAAAGAAGATGAAGCGCAAAGACTGCGGAAGAAATCCAGAAAACCAGAATTACATGGAAGGTGTATTGATTAATTTTCTTTTTCTGAGTAGTACAGTTATAGGAGGTGTCACATATTTTACTTTCAGACATCAAAAAAGGTTGACTACAATATTTCCATAACCCTTTTTTGTTTTTGTGAAAATCTCAGAAACTTCAAGAAGTAGAGGGGGAGGGGGTCTAGAAAGTGTGTAGAAATAGCATCTTCACTTTAAGTATGTCAAGTGATAACACTTACTTAAAATAGAATGAAAACATGTTACTATTCTTACCTCGAAGGGGTAGGCTTCTTTTTGCTGGTCTTTTTCTCGGAGTGGTTGCCATTTTTGATTGGTTTGTGTGGATGAACTGGAAAAAATGAGAGAATAACTAAGAAATAAATGTAACTGGGAGGAATAAACTAGTTTAGAGTATCATTATTCAACTTGTAATTACTATTTTTCAAAATGATGTCGAAGATTTTCATAGGTTAAAAAATTCTTCACTTACTGTAATACCAGGTTGAAAATGATGCATGGAAAGGGATCTTCAAATTGGTTCCTCGTGGTTTTGTAAATCTTGTTACATTGGGTCCGCACACTACCTTGTTGCTAGACAATTAAAAAGATGGCGGAAATCAAATAAGATGGTGGAGAAAGCTCCGAGAAGAGAAAATAAAACACTCAAAAAAGGGTCTAATATTGGACCGCCGAGCGGTAAATCCCCGTCGGTCGTCAAAGCCAGTGCCCCTCCCAAGAAACTCTTACCTATTCCGGACGGACTCTGCTTTTTAAGTGTACTTTTAATTATCATTTGGCAAATTATTTGTTAATTTGTCGCAGTTCAAACAATGATTTAGACTTGTTCTTGTATGAGGTTTATGTGCACATAATATCGTTAACTCATATACCCTGAAGCACGCGAAAAGAAATTAATGAATGAATGGTAGTACATTTTTTGTAGCTATGAAATAATTAACTTTCTGAGAGATATTTGAATTGCTTCATGATCTGAATAATAGATACTGTGAATGGATGCTATGATTTCTAATATAAGTCTTTATGGATATAAACGTGGTCGATTAAAGAGCCAGAAATGTGTGTTGGTTTATTGACAATCATCTTGTGTTCTTGAAAGTATGTCCGTAAAAAGTCACTCTCTTCAGTAAAATAGTTCTTATTGAAGTCTCCAAGAATAATATGAGCTTTTTCAATAGTTCCTTGTAAATGTTGAATCTTGTAAAGAAATTGAGCATTGTCAAAGTTCTGTTGACGGTAAATAAGAATGATATTCAAAGGAAAGTCTAGTTTACAATGCTTGATAGTATATCGGGTGGCTCCGGGTAGACTGTAAGCATCTAGTAATTCGATTTGTTCTTTGTAAGCGATAGCCGTATTGGAGTATGAGTGATCAGCTGTGTTATTAGTATGCAGAGAAAACGATTGCAGTAGATTTTCGATTTCAGTGATATTAGACTGCTCGCTCAGTTGAGTTTCTGTCATACATATAAAGCAACTTTCATTGAGTAGTTTGTCAGATCTTATATCAACGGCGTGTTTTCTCAACGATCGAACATTTAGGAGAGATATTTTGAAAGCATTTTCATTCGTTTTGTGAGTTAATTTTGTTTCAAGGTTCAAGTTTACTCGCATATCATTGTATTCGTCTGTAGCTCTTTCATCACATTTTATTATATTTGGATTGAGTGTTCCTTTTAAGTATAGCCCTTGCAATGAGGTAACACGACTTAAAGCAACATAAACTTGACCAGCTTTAAAACTTCTTTGGCCAAATAAATTGACGTTAAAAACAATTTGTGAGAATGTTTTTCCTTGTACTTTATGAACGGTACATGCCCATGAAAGCATAAGTGGAAATTGAATGCGTTTAACAGAAGGATGATGATGTCTCGTTGCTTTAACACCAAACTGTTTTTCTATTTTCTCTATTGGCACTAGGTTATTCAGTCGACCATAGCTATCGTTATTCTTAGCTTTAACTCCAATATCGTCACTTTCCATTCTCAAGTATATGCGATTTACGTTAACTCTGTTATCGATTTTTATATGTTCGATTGTTCCTATTTGACCATTGCAAAGTTTATCTTCGACGTCGATATTTGATGTAACCATTACTTTAGCACCTATTTTAAAAACAAACTTATGCGCTAAACCCCCTGTCTGCATTTGACCTCGTTTATAAACGTCATTTATATCTGAATTACTTATATTTTTTTGGAAACTGATCGAGCGACACGAATTCTACTTCTTCACCAGGAAGTTCGTCCAATTTCGTTTTGTTGTGAGCATGAACCAGTTTATTTTCAGCCCATAAATGAACGGCATCTTTAGGATAATCAGGATGGTCTTCAGTAATGACTCTTTGAGCAAGGATTTCCATATCATGGTCTTCAATGATACCTATTCTAATATTGTTTAAAATATCAATGAACACTTGATCGCCCCTTTGCCTCATAACCTCAGTAAGCTCAACTATTTTAAAAAGTCTCCAACAATGATCGACATTTAGCAATGGATCTGAGAACTGTGAAAATATTGGACCACCGTTAATAGGAGGCAATTGATAAAAGTCACCACAAGCTATGATAGAAATACCAGCAAAAGGAACATCTTCATTACATCCAAATATATCACAAAGTCGTTGATGAATATGAAGTAAACGATATTTTGAGACCATTGAAATCTCATCAATTATTATTACCTGCAATTCTGAAAGACGTTCTCTGAGACTTGATCTAAATTGGTCCGACAGATTAGGAATGTGTTTAGAGTATTCATGACCTGGATTCATACTAAAGGCAGAATTTATAGTTGAGCCAGCTACATTCACTGCTGCAACACCGGTTGGTGCCATGATAAGTAATCTTTTTTTAGATGCATCTCCTGTTCCGTAAGCCAAAGCTTTCTGCAGATAAAATTTAATTGTGTTTAGAGTGTATGATTTACCACAGCCTGCGCAACCTGTTAAAAATATATAAAAAGGAGATGGTTTTTCTATTTTATTCGTTCTCGATTGTTGTGATAATTTTCTACTCCAACGCACAATGAAATCTCTTTGTTTTTTATTAAGTGATCGAATTCTGGTACTTAATTCATCATCTGATATCAATGGCTCAATTGTCTGTATGGAAGCACCCCCACGATAATTATTATCATTTTCTACTTCATTATCTGTGTCTTCTTCAGATGCGTTATTTTCTTCCTCTCTAACCTCGTCATTCTCTTGCTCGCCGTATATATCAAAGCCTCTTGCATTTTCATGGAAATTTAACATGGCTTCATCTACGGCATCAGCAAATGGTTCGAATATAACTTTATTTCTATTTACGACATCAATTATCTCAGGAGCTGATAATTTTTCCGTGTACGTATCAAAGGGACCTTTTAATTCTTCTTCATTTCTAAATGGACAAAACATGAACAACAAATGGTGTGCGTAGTGCTCCGGCTTTTTTTCTTTACTTGGTACGTGGTATCTCAACACACATTTGGTTTTTCGCAATTTTAAACGATCTTTACTTGACATTAAAGCAACTGATTTTGGTAGACTAAGGTCTGCTACCTCTGAGGGATCTAGCTCTTCAAGTATTTCAGGTTGATAATCGTTTTCTTCTTCTTTATTTTTCGTTTCTAAATAGTAATTTGCTAAAAATTGTGCGTAACATAATGCATCCATTGCGGCATATCTACCATTTTTAAAAGTTGTATTCGGTCTGTCCATATACCTATCTAACATATTTTTTTTGAAAACATTTGTATCATCTTCATCCATGTTTGAAATTTCTTCTTGGCTTTTACATACACGATAGCGGTTTTCTGGTAAATTACTATTCGCGAAGACAACCCCTGGTGATGTTTTTCTAAGCCAAATTTCTGGAAGGACAATAGATACAGCTTCTTGTATAGACATTTCTTTATGTGTTCTATAAGCTCTTGATATTAATTTCATTTTTTCTCGCAAAGATTGGTTCGAGTCTAAAGCTTCTTTTGCTGCTTGCTTCATTGCTTCTGTTGATTCGTCTTCAGATTTGGAAATGTAAGCACACATGTAAGACACTGCTCTGTGATAATCTAAAACTGGCTGTATGTCCAAATTTGCTTCCCAAGCACTCAAACCTTCTTCGAAGTAGTTGTTCGTATAACATGCTGCAAGCGTGCGTTTGAAATGTATTTCAAAACTTTTATCTGTTGAAATAGAAAGGTTTTCATAATAAGTTTCCTTTGGAATTCCTAATTCTCTCAGTATTTCGTCAATTGATTTCGGTTCTTTGTAATTATCCTTTGACGAATCGAGTATGTTATTATACCTTGGGTCCAAATTTTGTTCAATATATTCTTTAACTGGGGAAAGAATTGTTCTTCTAATTTCAAGAATTTCATCCTTGTTTGTCAAATTTTCATCTAAAGGCAAGGCAATGATCGTCCTTTCTGTAAAAAACTTGCCAAAGTGATACCTACACGGCTTGTTTTTGTATTTGCGGCAAGACTTCGAATGGCGATGTGTTTGATATGTTTTGACTAAGTCATACAGTTCACTTGTCTTATCGCCTGGCAGGTCACACTTGACAACTTTGTCAATATATTCTCGATATTTGTCAACTGTTTCGCGAGTTAAAGCAGGGGCATTTTCGATCCATATAAGACAGTGAACATGAGCACTACCTCGAGACTGGAATTCTATTCTGATAGCGTGATAAAGTAAATTTCCTCCTAATGTTCCTTTGCCGATAATCAGCTTGAAAAAACATTCAAATGTCTTGCTAGTACAACAGGATTAGATTGAAGAATCTGCGTTCTTTCCATATAACTCAAGTTACTTATTTGCTCTACGGTCATATCTTTTCCTTTTATTTTTTGAATTATTTCAACTAACTCAGACCATCAGCACATGATAGCGTCATAAAGTATGTTGGTAACCCTAATTGTTTAACCATTGCGAGTACCTCGTATAGAAACTTTTTCCAATATGCAGGAGTACCTTTCAAATTATTCATAAAGCTATAGGCATTATCATTGGCAACGAGGTTAGAAATCGTCTCCTTGAAGTTTTGTGACAAACGACCAGCAGTCAATCCTTCTGTTTGAACCTTTTTTTAAAGCTGTGTTGATACTATTGTTTAAATTTAAATGCTGCATTAAAGATTGCGCATAGAAAATGTAATCACTGTCCGAAGAAAACTTTTGAGAATAGTTTAATAACCGTTGATTAAAATATTTACATAGACTTAACTTTTCGTCTCTTTGGTATGTGTAACCGAATTTACCTGTAGGGAATAAATGAGGGTGGGCTAACATTTCACAGTCTTCATCGACTGACTCGAGTGACAATAGAATCGTCGACTATGTCATAGGCTAATTCGGGAACAAAAACCGTTTCTGAAGCAGGAATACGAAAGTCATCTAGAGGGTTTTCGTCTTCTTCTTCGTTCTCACCAGTTCTAACTTGGTCTATATTTTTTTCGTTAACAAAATGAATTTCGTTATTTTCTTCTTGTTCATTGTTGTTTAATAGAGTCTATACAAAACCACGGTATGGTTTCAACATTTATTTCGATATCAGCATATAAGGGATTGTTATTTTTCAAGTAGGCCAACACTTCGCTTACAAAATGTGGTCTAACCGGCTCAAAATATACATTAGATTTAAAACTCATTTTCTTTTTCAAGGCAACTCGAACTACACCATTATTGTCCATTCCACGAGGTAATATATTACATATGTCATCTGCTTTAATTGGAACATTGCATATAGCTCCTTTCATTTTTGGCGCTTGGCCTTTACTCATAATGGTAATTCTTTTAAATAAAAGACGTTTTGCAATAATGATCTTTTCTAGTTTTCTTATATCCGAAAACCTTTCTGGCAAGTTAATAATCTGCAAGTCATTTGCAACTGCTTGACATGGTACTTTCTTTTTTAGTAGCTTCTTATGGCACGTATTACAAATATATTCTTTATTGTCGAAACTGAGAACCCGATGAGAAAAGACTGCTTCATCAACACCGCTATACTTATTTTCATCAAACAAAACAACAGATACTCTATATAGCAGTCTGTTACAAATCACGCAAATACAGATAGGACCTTTTCGAATTTCTTTTTTGAATGTATTTACCCGGCGTTTGCTGTTGTCACTGACTGAACTTTTTTGACTGTTTGCCTTGCGTCTTCTATCTTTTCCCCTTATAGAGTTTCTTTGTTCCTCTGTCAGATTCGCTCGTGTATTAGCCATTCGTGATCGATCTTTATCGCTATATTCACGCTTTTGTTCCTCTGTTAGGTTCGCCCTTGCATTAGCCATTTGTGATCGATTTTTATACCTATTTTCATTTTTTTGTTTCTCTGTCAGATATTTTCGAGCGTTTGCTTTTCGTGAACGATTTTTTTCTCGTTTTTCACGCTTTTTTTCGTCTGTCAGATTTGCACGAGAATTAGCCATTCGCGATCGATTTTTATCCCTCTTTTGACACTTTTTATCCTCTGTTACATTAGTCGTGACTTTTTGTTGTGGTTGTTTTGCAGATTTTTGTGGAATATTTTTTGCTTGAATCATTTCACTTTTGTCAACTTTTGGTCTAAGCGCATAATTTTTAGACGGTCCGGGTGTGCCATCATCAGCTTGAATTGTTACATTTGTGTTTGTATCTAATATACCTCTATGTTTTTTAGACGGTCCAGGTTGGTCACTATTAATAGGTTGTTTTCTTTTTTCTTTGTATCCAAAACTGCGGAGTTTTGTTTTAAAAATTTCCAAAGAGTCATCCGAAATGATTGTTTTGATATACTGAATTTCAAAGCCAACAATTTCGTTGTTAAACTGTGTCAAATAGAAGGTCTTCAGATATTCTTCGAGATCACTTTTAGCAGTAAACTGGAGCAAGACAGCTGTTCCCATATTGTCATAACAACACATACCCTTTGAGTTACGGTTGTGGGAATCGGACACATAGTAAAAATCGCTGTCATACATAAAAGCAGTTCCGTTACCGCAGGCTACAAAAATTCCACTATGAAAGGCAGGGGGCGGATTTATAAAGTCTTTAGTTTCGTCAGTTAATACTGATACAGTCACGGGAGTTCGTTAAAATTCAATGACATTGCTTTCAATGAATAACTGGGAGGGCAAGTCAGTCAAATCTATGTACTCATCGGTGTAGCCAAGCCCACGGTATAATTCGTTCCCAAATCTAAGAATAGTATCCAAATCGGAATGTTCCCAATCTTTTAGAGGTTTCAAATAAGAAAATATCAAAGCCGTAGTGGACATATACATACATTGAGTACCAGCCTGGGGACCGAAAATAGCTACATTCCCTTGATGAAAAGATGCTCGGGTTACCTTATTCAAATTAAAAGCAGGTCCGGGATTCGTTTCAATATCACCGTAGGTTACCAGTATTATGCTGATGTAAAGAGCTATAGACAAAAACCGGGCCGGTTTCAAAACATGGGAGAGTCCTTTGCTTGAAAAAGAAGAATTTAACACTAAATGACGATATATCGAGCGGAGGTCTAATTGACGAGTACCGTTAAAATTGCCGATTGAGATACGGTAAGCATCGATAGATATCATGATTATTCAAAGGTTGTGATAACAATTTCGCAGGGTAAATAAATGACAACAAAACAAGTTTTAAATTGAATTTATATTTTCACATTAATGGATAATGTTTAGTAAGCTGAGTAGGCTGAGTAAGCTGAGTAGGCTGAGTAAGTTTAGTAAGCTGAGTAAGTTTAGTAAGCTGAGTAAGTTAATAAGTAAGCTGAGTAAGCCAAGTAAGCTGAATGTTCTGATAACTTCGATGGTGACCCTTTAAGGACCAGGAAGGGTATCGTCTGGTCGTCTTGAGATCTGAAAAGAAGAAAAATAAAAAAATGTTTTAAAACTGTTTAGCGTTGGTAGGTTTAATTTGGTGGTACTTTAATGGGATAAAATTTTGAGCATTTCGCAGGGACTAATTTTCAAGGATGAGCTTTTTTCGAATATTTCGGGGGGATTTGCAAAGTAATAACGTTTGTGTTGTGCAGTCTTATTTCCCAAAAAAAGCCAAAAGATTCACTGATCAGACATTTTTCAAAACTTTTGCGGGGATCTATTTTCGCAGATAGGGCCAAAATCCGCGAAATTTTATTCCATTAAAGTAGCTGAAATCTTAAAATCTTACAACGGTCTAAAAACAGCAAACGAATTTCATTGTCACCGTGACTGAGGTTTTTCTATAATTCTATAAAGGGTATATATAGACAGAACAGGTTTTGGGTTGGACAATGTCCAATATCCGACTGCTATCCTCTTAGAATTTGATAAATAAAATCAATAACAAAAATACACTAACCTATATAATATATTCAGATCAAAGAACGATTGCACCAATTTCCTCAAAGGTGGTTGTCAAGCTCTAAAAAAGTAAACAAAACAAACTTATCACATATTGAACAAGCTGGATGCTAAATAGAACCTGATAAGAAAAGCCAGATTAAGAGAAACTACCGTCATTCTTCTAATTTAATCTGTCCTCTAATTAGTAGGAATAGATATTATGGCTAGATGGAAGGAATTTATCGCCTCTAATTATTAGTACGAGTCAATATTCACTAACTTCTGGTTTTCCTCTAATTTATTACGATAAAGGTCAATTTTACTTTTTAGTACGACCCCTCCAAAATAATTATTTTTTCGGTCGGATTAAATTAAAAACTAACTTTTCTGGCAAGTTTGAAGTACATAATCAAGTCCCTCTTGAGGGAAACAAATTATTCGCAATATAAAAAGAAATAAATTGCCCACGTAACAAACAATCCTACGTTTGAACTATTTTGCTAAAAGGAACAAAATGGCCAATTAACTATGCTTATTGTACAAGAAAAATAAAGGATTATAAGGATTATCGTTAATGGAGTTTTGACAGACTGCGCCGCCAATCCTAATAAAAGGTCCCATCTGAAAAGCCAATCGATGACTGTATTTTTAGTGCTGACTTGACACAAACCAAGCTATTTATTGAGACTTGTCATAGTTACCTCTTAATTTAAATTCTATAGGTGTTGGTCGGGCTACGCAAACAGAACCGTTTTATTAATGGTTGCCAAATGTAATTGTTCTATTTATTTCAGACTGTATTAATCAAACTGTTAGGACAAGATCACAAATAACTTGTGTTCGCGTCATTTTTGGCTCGAAAATATCGGTCAGGCGGTAGTAAAAATGGTTGGACAAATACGGTCAACTTACACAACATGCACACCCATAACAAACAGATCCATCTGGTCCAGTGCTTACACGGTGGAGAGGACTCCCAATTGAAATTCGTCGCTACTCGGCTGTCCTGTTGAATTTGTTTATAGTGGTCACGTGGTTATTCCACCATGGCAAAAAATCGGCTGCCCAACTTCATAGACCAATCAAAAGAGAGTTTAAAGCGAAAAGCGGGCAGAGTGAGCTCCCCCGCAGAGTTATGAATTAAGTTTCACTTTCGATTTTGAGCCGTCATTATCATTTGCGACCAGCGAAGTCTTGAAGATGGTGGTGTGCAAGTTGTAACTGGAGTGTGCATGTTATGTAAGTTGACGGTAGCAATTTGCTGTAAAAAATCAAATTCCAATATAAAAAAGCAATGCTCATCTTTTATGGCCATTCAAACGATTGAAGAATGGTGCAGTCCCGAAAATCATTGTTTTTTTATTCAAAGTCTCAATAGTCAATGTTTCAATCTTCTTTAAACTCTCACAGTAAGTGTATATGCTTAAAGTCATAATCCAGTAGTAGTAGTTTTCTGTAAAAATCCAATTCGTACAACAAGGTGTACAACAAAGTCACAGTCACCCAAACAGGAGGCTCCAGTGGTTGGCGTGATTGGTTTGAAGTGATTGTGTTTTGACAAAATTTTGGTGCTTGATACGTGATTACAGAAATTTTTGGACAGTATCGCCGAAATTGCATGATGAACTTTTATTTGGTCATTGACCATGCATGACCATGTGACTATAGGTTACCGCTGGGGGCCTCAAATCAAACACCATCAATGTCTAGAAAATCATTGTACTTTTGTTCATACCGTACATCGTAACTTCATTCAAAAAATGTTTAAATCTTCCTTGAACTCGCACAGGAAGTGTTTCTCTTTATGTTTAATTCAAATCCAGTATATATGAGGTGTAATGGGTTTCTGTAAAAATCCAATCCGTGTAGCTACATAAACAATAAGTGTAGACAGTCGTCATCCAACCGTTCATAACTTCATGGAAAATGTTTCATGCTTCTTCAATTTCACACAGTAACTGCATTTCTATTTGTTTTTTATCCAATTTCAGCTGTGGTTTGCTGTAATAAAGCCTCTGCCCTTCTTTAAATATCAAAGAATACACTAGAATACAAGCCCAGCCTGTTTAGTAAAATCTTTGTACATTGTACAAAGTTCTCTCGCCTCTTTTTTCTCCCGATTCTTGTCCAAGTCCCTTCCTCTCGGGGAAATCAGGAAATCGGGCATATATCGGAATGTGGAGAACGTAGCCTGTACTAGTCACTCGGCCGATATATTCATTCGAAATACAAGACACAGTTTGATACAGTCTATTGGCGTAAATGGGTGGTGGGCGGAAAAAACCTAGCACTGGAGAAGAGAATAACGAGGAAAATCAGAAAGCGCATCGTTTTAAGAAAAATTTCTTATAAAAAAAAAATTTAAAAAGTAAATAAATCATATCCTCCAGAATAATGTTGCTAAAAGACCTGCTTTATATTTCACAAAAAAGTGTAGGTTTGCACACACTGGAGGAGTCTGTAAACAAAAAAAGATTTTGCTATGCATTGACGTGGGACGTATTTCAACACATTTCGGACCCTCCTGGAGTCGTAAAAAATACGCGACACCTCGGGCCGAGGTCGAGAGTAATTTTCTCACTGAGGGTTTTATATTTAGCATGATGGGACATTTTTTTCCATGTTCAAGAAATTTGATTACACACCAACAGAACAACAACATTTTGTGCAAACATTTTAGTGCAAACAATTTACCACAATTGTTTTTCTCAAATATTTACCTTAGGGTAAAAACCCTTTGCGGGAAGAAAATTTGGTGAATTTAGCAGTTTTGCACAAAATCCGCCAAAAACCACCAAATTAAGTTCCCGCCAAAATTAACTTTTACCGTCATCCGCCAAATTAAAATTTCTTCTCCATCCACCAAATTAAATTTTTTTAAATTTATGGACCGTTAAAGGTTTTTTTTTGCTGTTTTTACACCATCCGCCAGCAAATTTAAATATTTTTGCCATCCGCCAAATTAAGTTCCCACCAAATCGGTCAAAATCTGTTACCCTACTGCCCTAAGTTATTACCGAAAATCAAAAATGGGACCTTTACCAACTAAAGAAAGTTCGTACCCGGTAGAAAGGTTTTGATCCCAATAGGAAACATTCTTGGAAAATATAGGAAGAACTATTCGTGATATCCTAATGACGTAATCTTTTTCTTTACGGAAACATCCCAAAAAAGCCGGATGTTTGCCACTAGTTTTATTGTTAAACAGACGTGTGTAGTGGCAGACGCAATTTTAGGGTTTTTCCGTTAAAATATGTTACGTAATGGTTAATAAAAATATAATTCGGTATGGCAGGGGAGGTATTTTTTCGACTGCCTGTGTCGAGGCCTGTGTGATGCTTCAATTGGCTGAACGTGAGTCATCGAGAAAATGTCAAAGGAAATAAGAGAGTTGAAACAACGTTTGGATCGAATATCATAAAAATGTTTATATATTTTACAATTCTGTGAATATAAGTATAGTTTATTATGATAAAGACGATAAGAAATTTCTTGTTCGATATAAAAATTCTGCTATGTTACAAAAAAAAAAGGAAGGAGATAAAAGTCATTAGGTATACAAATTTAGGAAAAAATCATTAAAAAATTTCGTCTAAAGGGAGAAAACTTCTGAAAAATTAAGAATAATTTTAAAGATTGTCATATAGAAAGCATCCCATAAAGTGAAAGTTTGTAATGAGCACAGTTTGGTCATTAAAATGAGTGCAAAATTGTTTTACAAAAAAAAAGAGTACAAATCTTTTCCTGAAAATTCTTACTAGTAAATAAAGTATTTTGTTTTTTAAACATTATATTATTACATTCAATTATCATATATAAACTATTTAATAAATATCTTACAAGATTATGCACAAAAAATTGATTGCCATTTGTTGTTTTTCTAAAATAGTACCTCCCAATCTATTCGAAAATTCGAACTTACCAAGAATCAAAACATTCAAAATATTATTATGGGAAAATATCTTTATGGACAAATTTTATTAATTCTGGGAAAAACAGGCGCGTTGTTTAGAATGTTTGATTTCTATAAAGAAATTCGAATTAAAGAAGTTCGAATGAAGTAGAGACAAGGGAGATATGACATGTTCAAATTCGCCATCTTTCCTTATTTCTAATGTTCGCTGTTCTAGTCGGATGCTGTTTTCTCATAACACGTAGTTTCATCATCACTTGTTTTGCCGAAGGGCGGTGTTCTGGGTCTGCCGCCCATAGAGAACGAATCAAATTGACGTAAGATTTATTGTCCGTTTGTTGCTTGGGCGTGACTGTAGGGCGTAATTTGTATGAGACAACACCAAAGATGACGACATACATATTTTCGTTACCGTAAGGTTTTTCTCGCGTCAATAACTGCCATAAACATATCGCGTATGAATACATATCGGCTTTGCACGTTGGGAATTCACCTGAAGGGAACAATGAGAAATAGTAAAATAAAATACACGTTGTTAGGAACAGATCAATCTTTTTCTTTTCCAATACTGGTTTAAAAATCGGTCACAATATCTGAATTTCTGAGATTTATGCAACCTTAACAACTGCGCAGGTATTAAGTTAAAAATATAGAGGATTGTGAAATTCTCATATAGAAAGGAAATCCAGCATATTGGAAGATCGAGGAACCAGGGCGGGGGTGGTAAAATAGATTTGTGATATTAACATTAACACATGCGAAAATATTTAATCTAATATGTCGTAATAGGTTTCCTTTCAAATCAATGCGGTTGAATTTTGCACAAAATCAAACATTATTATATCAAAGCACAAATAATTAGCTTTGGTAATGTTTTTTTTTCGCGCAATTAGAGAGATGATTTGCAATTTCACTTAGGAGACAGTCAACAAGAACAAGGCTTTCGAAAGTCAATGCTAGTTTTTCTTTTCGTGAATCACACTGAGTTAAACCGAAACCCGCAAAAAATTCTTTGTGTTGAGACAACTATGTGATTTTTTGAAGACAAAACAGAGGCCCATTTACCACATAGCTTAGAAAATCTTCAAGATTCATTTAAGTGTATATTAACATGAGGAAGGCAAACAGCGAAAGAATAACACAAAGAATCTTTTTCTTGATATTATTTTGATATGTTTGAGTAAAAATCATTTTTGAAAAGTTTGGAAAGTTTCTTTGTCGATGCCAGCTGAGCTACAAAAACTTTGATCAAAATAAAGTAGAGAAAACCCTTTTGTGTATGTTTCGGGGTTTTTAACACTAAGAATTATTTGCAGCCGTTCAAACTAGCTGCAAGAGGCCTTTATTGCTCATCAAACTTACACATTGCATATATAAGGGGCTTTGTAGAGATTAATTCGCCTATAGAATTCATCAAAAAACCTTTAGTTTTTCAATAAAACATTTGCATAATCCCTTTCATTTAATCTTAGGTCCGAAAAAATTATACTCTGAGCCCAAACGGTTTTTATAAGAACATCTTTAAAAAAAATCTCACCCTGATATTCTTTTAGAAACCGTTGTTATAAAAGAAAAGCGTGTATCCATAATAAAAAGTGTCCTTAGTTGGATAGTAACAGCAATTGAGATTAAGACTAAATTTTCAAAAATCTGATAGGAATTCAGTAAAAAGAAAACGAAGAAAAATTTAAGAAATAAAAAAAAAAAGATTCAACTACATACCTTGTAGTAACTCGGGGCTTGTGTATGCTAATGTTCCCGTCAAGCTTGAGTTGGTTGGTGTGGTAGGCGAGCCTTCTCCACTCTCTGGCAACATTTTACAACATCCGAAATCACCAAGTTTGCAAGTGTTTTTAACGGTGACAATAATGTTAGCCGGTTTAATGTCCAAGTGTACGATGTTTAATTTATGTATGTAATGAAGTGCATTGGCGATATCTGTGGCGTAGCGAAGGCGGTCGAAACGGGTTATGCGTACTTTTTCGTCGTTTAATAAACTGAGTAGATTACGATCTCCAGCGTACTCCATTATAACGAATCGATCTGATGAAGTGTGAAACAGGCTGGAATGCATGGTTGTGGCTAGAATGCGAACAATGTTTCTGTGTTTCAAAGTCATGACTGCTCGTTCAGCGTGAAAGGATTCAGCGATTGCCTTCGGGTTCTTTTGGCTGTGGTGTAGTTTCTTGACAGCGATTTTGCGACCCGAGCAACGTCCTTCGAATACGGAGCCGAAACCTCCAGAGCCCAGTAAACGTCCCATTTGTAAAGTCATTGTTTTGTTTTGATAAAAAACGTCATCACTGGAAAATGAGCAATCGAATTCTTCAGGGAGGCTTGATTGCGAACTGTTGAGACTTCGTAGACTACCACCGGTTGACAAGTTTCGTGAACGTTGTTGACGACATGAGCAAGGCATCTTGTTGTTGTTGTTGTTTTGGTTGTTGATGCTTTTGAATCAAAATAAAATGGTTTTTTGATTAAGTACAGGATTTACAAAAGTAAAGCCAGCTCTACTTGTTGTTGATTTCTTTCAAAAGTTGTCCAGCAACTTAATTGAAAAAGCACCTTTCCTTCAACACTGTGTGATGGTTGGAAGCGGTGGGCTCTTTTCATTTCAAAAGATCAAAACAAAAGCACAAGAAAAACGAAAATTCTAAACACCTTATAAGAAAAAAAAATCAGAGAAAAACTGATCAGCTGATTTAACAATAGAATCAAATAAAAGCGAACCAATCAGAGCGCGAGTTTAGAAATGATTATCCAATCAGATTGCTTGTTTTGGAAATGAGCCATCATGAGTGGGTAAGAATTGATAAATAGAGGTCGTGCGTGAACCAATCAGATTTGAGTTATACAGAGTGTGGGGGTGAGCCGAAGTGCAATGATCTTTCTTTATGATTACTGGTTTAAAATTTTGAAAAGTTCACCAACACACAGAGAAAACACAAAAAAGTTTGGGAAACTAATCTTGCAAACACACAACAACCAGACAATTAGTTCATAAATATTCCCATCAAAAAAATCGCTTAGAAAAAAACTTCAAATTTCACAATGGAAATAAAAAAACTTTGCAAACTTAATTTTTTTCGCATTGTTTTCCCATCAGGCTTTTTGTGAACGTAAATATACAAATAAACGAAAATTCTTCACTTTACTTCAAACTTTTCAACTTCATTTCTCGTAGCAACGTAGCACTAGAATAAAGGTCAATTATTATCCATCACATAAATCAAGATAAAATCGATTGAAATAAATCACACAGCTTTTACTGAAAAAAATGTAGTGAAGAGGCCAAAAGCTACTTTACAACTGGTCAAACAACAGTGAAAATCTTGATTTGAGTTTTTATTACATGAAATATTTTTGATCAAATTTTGCACAAAAGATTGAAAAAGCTTTGAAGTTTGAAGAATTTGTGAAAATTTGAAAAGAAAGATATTCAAAAAATGCAAACTTCTTTGTAGCGGCAAGGTCCCTCAAAGAGCAAAATGTATAAAAGAAATAAATAGAAAACATTGCAAAAAGAAATTTAAAAGTTTTTAAACTGAGTTGCGGATACACATCAAAGATACGCCATTTATTTTGGATGATTTAAAATCCATTTAAACTTTAAAGACTTCGATTGTGATACACGACACACAGAGAAAGAAAAAGAAAAAGCGCAACCAATACAAAGCACTGTTGAAATTACGACATATAGAAACCCATAGACGAGGATGGAAAGAGGGAGGGTGGCGGCTGCACAACAGAGCAAAAACCATCCAAACATAAAACGATTGCGTCATCGATCACCCGCTCTATCTCTGATCTTGTTTCGCTGTACATACATCCTAAGAAGCCATTCCCAGCAGACACACGGCATTATTCCATCATTGTTTCAACGTCCTCATAACGTTCTGACGTTGCAACAACGTTGTTTGGACGTTAAAACAACGTTCCCTGCCTGCTGGATGGCCTTTATATTTCAAGATTGCATACAGTAGAAGATCTCTATATTCTGGTGGCAAAATTCTGTCCCTTTGTTCGCCTCAGCTCATGTGTGTATCTTTGAAGAAGAAGAAGTGATGATAAATAGCAAACCATCTACTGTACGCAGTCTGCTGATTGACACAAAAATAAATGAAAAAACACGAGACATTTTTCATCTATAATATCACATTCAAGAGACAGGCGCGCGTCAACCACCTGGACGTGTCAACTGCCAACATGACAACTGAAAATTGAAGATCAATTCACACAAGATCAAAATCAATATGATGTAAACATCTTCATTAAATGATGATGACACAATATAAAACACCAATTTATAATGTCATTTAAATGACAGTTATAATACATGCTTGTGTAATCAACTTAACTATCATATTATCTCTTTACCTCACAGCCTACACACTTTGGATGGTATGTACCATAGACAAGCACAAACAAATAGAAAGGTTACTTAGAACTAATCTTCTCTGAAACTCCTCTCACTATCTTTCTTTGTTTACATTCTTAAAACTCTTGATTTTAGTTTCTTCAACAAAGGCAATAGTAACGACAACAGAATGAAAATTAACTGAAAAGTTGGAACTAAAATTTTCATGTTCTTTGTTCTCAACATATCAAGATGTTCTTATAAGTTTATAAGAGCATAAAAAAATATTTTCAGGCGACAGAACTACACAAAATGAGCTTGGCCAGCTTTGCAACGAAGCGTAATCAAACACCAACACTTCCTCAAAACAAAATCATGACACCGACAACATTACAGTAATTCACAATCAACATTTATATAATACTGTCAGTAGAGGCCTAAAAATGCCCTCTATACTCAACACAAAAACAACACAACAAAAACGTAGACAAGAAAGACATAAATCATGGTCTTCCTTTGGTTTCTACGCCTCGTACTAAATGCAGGGATAGAAAACAAAGTTCGTTTGAAGATAATATACACAATAAATAGCAAAATCAAGAATTCAGAATTCCATTTATGATTTACCAAGCCAGACAGACAGACAACCTGTCCAGCAAATCATGTGGAATCTTAAAAAAAAATTAGAAAACACCTTTTCGTGACCTATATTCATGACTTATCGTGACTTACCAACATTCAGTATAAACCTTAGCAGTCTTATACTTTAAAAATGAGAAAAACAACACATTTCCAAAATGATCAACGCTGTAATTATCCCTTGACCCGATAAAGGGCTAGAACATTCTGACCCAAAAACAACAATAGCAGAAGAACACAACACTAGCAGAAGAACTTATTCGACAAAACGACCCTTTCTTACGTCATACACCTCATCTCACAAATTTCGGTCGTTACGCCAGTTCGTGAAGAATGCAAAAACAAATTAGTTAAACAAAATTTCGGTGGTAACTTATTTACTTAACAAATTTTCTTGTTCAAAATTTCGTGAAAATCTCTTCATTCGCCCACTGTTGTATTGTTTACCCACGTTCCCTCTCTTTTCTCTCTCTAGTTATTCTCATATACCACGTAGCAACCAGTGTCAGGTATTCAACACGCCAAGACCAAGACTCCAAGAAATTTCTTCTTTGTATAAGAACCCATTCAGAACAAAATGTATGAATAATTCTCGAAAATAACTTTAAGAATATATCTACAATTTGTACAACTAAGTAAGCTTCTAGCTTCTTTGGCTTTGTCGTATATGTATTGCAAAAAGGATCCTCAACTAATAAGAAAACGGGCATTTCGGGAAAATTGGTTTAGGAGTTCTTATACGAGACTTTTCATTCTCAGGTTGCCATGGGAAAAAGCAAAGCAATGTGCACCTTTTTGTTTTCAAATTCTTTTTTGAAATGACGTCATTACAATAAGGCAGGCCTATGACGTCGAGACAAGAAGAACCGTTACGGTTGGCCCAGCTATGCTTTAGTCGAAACAGGAATTTTTCAAAATTTGAACTTTCTTTGAACTTTCTTTTTCTAAATTTTCCGCAATGTTGTATGTAGTATGTAGTTGTCTCGAAAGCTGGTATAGTAAACCAATTAAAGAATGAAGCATTTTCTTGAAAAAGTGACTTGTGCAGAGCACGAGGAAGGGGTGTGAGAAGACAAACGTCAATTGTCTCTACACGTAAACAGTAATTGGTTTACCACTTTGATGTATAGTATGTGAGGTTCAGTAAAGGCGCGAAAAACGAACAAAAACAACCCATGTCGCAAAACTTGGAGGTATTTATGTCATTTTCTCACACTTTCTTTCACTTTCTATGAGCATGAACTCATGAAAAAGAATCTTCGAAAAAATCTAAAAAATTACTTTAAAAATATTTTTTGGAGAATCACCCCTATTTTTTGCAAAGCAGCATGCAAGATGCAACAAAACCTTCGAAAATGGCGCTCAGCGAGGTCCAGTTTACAACTGATGTGCAGCATAATTGAATAACCGTTAATTGATCGCTAACTAACAAATTAACGCAAAATCTTCGGCATAAAAATACGAAACAAAAGAACTTTAAATGAGCGCGCATTCTTCCAACAGAAAAAACAAAGAACAGAGCGCGCAACCAACATACAAAACAGAAAACAAAATGGCGCGCCCGCTCTATCTCCAAACCAAACAAAAGCCAAAAAAATAAGAAACGTGTCTGAACGTGTACAGCAAAAAAATGAAATCCAGAAATTTTGAAAAAGCACTTTCCAAAAAAATAAAAAAAACCCTCCCCCGTCAAAACTTGCGACCACCTTTTTGCAGAGACGTCACATTTGTGCAATAAAAAATGAACGTGGCCGCCGTTACCTAGTCAAGACCATTTCCTTTTCTTCAAAAAAAAACAAACTAATTTGCAAAAAGATTGCAGATGAATTTCGGCTGTTGCTGTTTGTTTGTGAAAGAAATCCCAAGAGAAGAAAGAAAAAAATCATCGCACTCGTACAAAAAGGGACAAAGTTTACATATCCTCATTATTTTACACATTATGGAGGAAAAATAAATTGCATCACTTTTTATGCTAGTGTTATTTTTATTCACTCGAATTGTCATTTTTCTTGAGAAAAGTGCCTTCGGACAAAATGACAGTTATAAAATAAGGGTTTAATATACGAAATGAGTTCAATCGTTTCCTTGTTTTTGTCAAAGCTAACTGTTGCGGTGTAAACGCTCACCAATAACAATTATCTGCCATATCTTTAATCATCTAACAACAAATTAGGATGGAAATTAACAAGTCTTGTTTAAAAACATCTTTGTTACATAAGGCTTTATCTTCCTCCTCCTGTTCTATTCACTCCACCACTTCACAGAATGAAATCGAAACAGGGTGTAGCACGATAACAGACAATCATCATTAGAAAAATCAGTGTTATACTTTTGAAATTGCTAACACAACACGAGACGCCCCTCAACGCGGAATACAGTATAGGTTTTCTTTTTTAAATAAGAACATTGTAATTCGCAGAAGCCTTCTAATGTTCTTAGCTTTTTTTAGTCTGTTTGTAATATTTTGCACTCGTCCCTAACTGAGACGCCCACGAGGGCACGGGACCCACGTAAATAATCACACTCACTGTGACCAGAGCAAGTCTTCGAATGTCCTTAACGTTTCTGAAACCAAGCCTAAAGAATGTTCTCAATTGATGTTCTAAGCATGTTCTCAATTTTGGCTTTTAAAGTCGTGAGTTTCTTTCTAATATTGTTTCAAATAATTTTTAGTGTTACATCTAGCATTGTAGAAATAAGTGTGTATAGGGACATACTGGGTTCATTCCCTTCGAATAAAATGAATATAATTAACGGACATTTTTTCTCTCTTCCTGTCAGTGTAAAGACATTTAATATGGAAATGGACAAGAAAATGTAAATAAGGATACTAGATACATTATTTTTCCTCTACTACAATGTGTGAAATGATAAGGATATGCAAACTTTGTCCCTTTTTGTGAGAGTGTAATGATTTTCTTCTCTTCTCTTGGGATTTCTTTCACAAACAAACATCGACAGCAGAATTTCATCTCGTGTAACCCTTTGTCATTTAATTTCATTCAAAAGCTTTTCATTTCGCAATCTGCCCAGAAGAGACTTTTTAGCAATATAATTTTAGAATCGTGTGTATGTTTTTTAATAATTATTAGAAGATTAGATCGAATGTTCTTAACTTTTTCTGAAATTAAGTCATTAGTTCTTAACATGTTCTTAATTTTACCAGTTTTCTTGAGGAAATTTACTCAGAAGGCTTGCAGACATGTGCTAATCTTAACATGTTCTTAACTTTGCTCTTTACTAAACAATGTTTCAATGTGCAATAAAATCTAACGATCAAAACACAAATGGAACATATTTTGTGTTTGGTAGAATAACGAGCCCTGCCCAGTGAAATCACCACTTTGTCGGTATCAAAGCTGGTCTTAAACTTATTTTTTAAAAGGCCTTCAGACTACTGAGTCAAAAATATGCTGAGGTTGCAAAACGCGCGTTGTGTTAGTTGCATTGTTTATTAGAGCTAGCAATACAATGTCTTCTTTTATAATCACAAAGTCGAAGACCAGAAAATTTGCAATACGAATGGCTTCACAAATAATAACAACAAAGATTGGAATAAAAATTTTGTGTTTTGAATAAAAAAACAGTTACTCTCCTTTCTAAAACAGTCAAATCAACGTCCTGCGTGTTTTTTCTTTTTAACGCTGCTAACTCGACATATGGTCTTTAACCCAGCAAATATTCTTTGGGAGTTGGCTTTAAAAAGATGCTAACCCGAATGTTTGTTCTTTTTTGGAAATAAATCACAACCCATCTAGTGCGTCCAGTAATTCCCGAAGTATAAAAAAAACCCGAATGAATTTAAACCTACCTTTCAGTGTTGTCTTGGAATGAATGTTAACTGGTGCACACTTCACGGTCTTGGTGTACAATAATCCTAAGGAATAAAAAGATGGTCGTGAGACACTTTATAAGGCTTTTCCACGCATACGAAAGGTGTGGAATAAATAAAAGAAATAATTCCCTAGAGGAGTGGATAAAAAGGGATATACTTGGAAAGTAGAAACACTTTTCAAGATAAACATCGAAAACACATATCAAAATAAAAAGTGGACGATATAATTAATTGCAGGTCAAATAAACACATGCGTCACTCCAATTAATACTTTGAGCGGTGTTTTGCACAAAAGCAACAAAAAAGGGTTTCTGTTTTTCATTGATATCTTACGAGGCATTAAAAGCGAGAAATGCTTACGCAGCAATTTTCGAAAAAAACACCAAAAGAACGGACGCAGGAAACGCTCTATTTGCACATATAGTGATAAACTAATTTTACTATAAGGTTATAGTTGGTTGTTTTAGCTCATTGTAAAAAATTGAGAGCATTAAGAACACAGTAACCATTACAATATTTTAAGGCTGAGAATTATTGTGGAAAAATAAGAACATCCAGTCTCAGTCAACATTCCGGTGCAGTTCTTATAAAGAAAATTCCTGTAAGCTAAAATATCTTAGCCTGTACCAAACTTTAAAATAGTGATCTGGGGACTGATAACAATGGAGTGCTTTTCAATTTTTTTTTCATTGCCTCAATAGAATTGACTATTTCAACGTGAAAAAAGCCTTCACTCAACGATGTAAAAATATTAGATAACCAACTAGCCTGATCCTCAAAAACATATTACTACGTCTTTTCATAGCGTTTTTTAATCCAGATCAAGCTTAAGTGGTATCGGGCCGATCCGTATTCAATTTGCTTAAAGATTGGTACCTTTATTTTTTGAAAACAAATCCAAAATCTGTAGTAAATAGCTATTCAAATTTTATATCAATTCAGTGGATGTCAAAAAGTGTGTCGAAATCAAGCTAAAAGCATAACACGCACTGCACACACAGCTTTTTAATAGAGTGTTGATTTCAATAGGAAAGCAATGGTTGCTCTCTTGGGAGCAAATGCCTTCTAGAGGTAGTTGGTTATCTAATATTTTTACATCGTTGCTTTACTGTTTTCTAACCGAAAGAAACCCTACTACATATAGTCAGCTACATAAAAAGAGGGTTTGGTACAGGCTAAGTGATCTGTGAACAGCAAAGAAAAATCAGTGTTGCCGACAAATCTTAGAACCAATCAATATCAAATTGATACTAATTAACTTAATTAATTCAAAACACCGTTATAAAGCCACGTGACCGCCTCTAGATCATCATGCAGTTTAAATCGAAAACAATGTGGATCAAATGCGTATACAGCTGCAACAAAGATATTTATCATTGCATATAAAGCATGATAGACAAAGAATTCCCAGCAGACACACAGCGTTATTCCAACGTATTGCTTCAACGTCCAAATAACGTTGTGACGTTGAAACAACGTTGTTTGGATGTTAAAACAACGTCCCGTGCCTTTCTGGGTTCACTTGTTTTAATTGTAGGGCCGTATAACAAGATTACAGTAAAGAATTTTATCGGTTTTATCATTGCGCGTGCATGACCGTAATAGAAAAAAACACGTCTCTGACAGACGTAAAAACCGGCTTAAAAATCAATATCTTGTTTGCAAGAACTGTACAAAAACAAAATAAATGCGACTCTGACCCAATTTTTATTTCTTTATTTTCACTTTATTTAACATTGGATTATGAAAAAAATAGTTACAACAACTAATGAATTCCAACAACGGATCTAAGAATATAATAATTATGTAAAATATTAAAATTTAAAATAAAGATAATGTACTAGGATGCGCAAAGCCTAGCATGGAGACCCCGCTACTTCTTTTTTTTATGATTCTGATGAAAAAGTAGCATGGTCGCAGCAGCCATTTTGAATTTTGGCAGTTAATAAAAAGAACCAATCAAATTTCGCAAACTTCTTGTTTACATTTCTTTGTTCGTATTTACTAAAACAAAATTTCGACATTTTTCTTCGCCAATGAATATAGTAAAAAAGTCCAACGACGAAGATCAATTTTAGTCAAGGATGCCATTTCGGCATCTTCACTGCAACCCAGCCACTATATCAAAATCTAAAAAAGTGACTGGTGTGTCCAAGCTAACCGAAGCCCTACCCTGCCAACCCCATTTTCAAATTGAAATCTTCAAGTCGATACACGTTTTTTGTTTTATTAGAACATCCAGCCTGAGATTTGGTGGAACTTTTTTCCCAAAAACTATGAAGGACTCACAATTTGAGCATAGGAATATTCCTAATGAAATCTTAAACTCTTAAGAAAAATTTTAGGTATAAATTTGAGGGTGGGAGGGTTAGGAAATTAGAGAAAATGTGGAACAAAAGTAAGAACATCCGAGCCTCAACTAAAATTTTGATGTTCTAATAAAAAATAAGTCTTTTTGGAGAAATTTCCACCCTGAAAGTAAAAAAATGCCAAAACTTGTCAAATATTCACTTTTGATATTTTGACCGTTTTTGGCCAGTGAGTGTATATAAGAACAAAGTATATAAAAACATAAAGCTTTGAAAGGTAAAAAAATAAGAACATGTTAAGAACTTTGGAGAATCAAAAGTATAGAAATAAGAACATTTTTTCCGTTTTTGATTATGTACTGTAATTCAAGGCTAATTCGTGTAGCAATTCGATAATTGACTTGAAGCCAGCTGACTTAACAAGTGAAGAAAATCGTTTAGAATCCCCTATGAGCAAAATTTCGCCACTAAAATTAAAAGACTTCTGCACAATGCAAGTTTAAAATTCCAAAATGGGCGTGTAGTATGGCGTTCTAAAACTAGAACGCCATGGTGTGTAAGAAAGCTGAAAACTGTTCTTTTCTTTAGCCTAATATGTTCCTAATTATTTAGGTCAAAACAGCGAAATGGATTTTACAGGCTTTTATAAAACCTTTGTCCCATGGTCTGATTCTTGTATACAAATTGGTTTATAAAAAAGGCACCACATGGCGTGAAATCATCATCTTGATAACAGAGTTTGAAAACGAGGTATTGGTTTGGTTTGGTTTGGTTTGGTTTAGGTCATCATTGAATTCTGCACGTTCAAATTCTATTTGCCCTTGTTTTGCCTATGCTCCAGATAGGGCACAATAAAACAGGCTAGTACAGGCTAGAATGAAAAATCTTTTTTCCGGGTACTTAACCCTTTAATAGTCGACATGGGCTATACTGCCTTTTCTATTTTCAACTTGAAAACTTGATTTTTGGCCTGAGTTGACGGAAATTAAATGCACATTCAGTTGCAACACAAAAGATTTTGAAATTTGGTCTTT
>JAUJPO010081672.1:0-10553 GCA_032270745.1 Tiaropsis multicirrata
TTTGTGATTTTTGTCAATTATGGCTTGCATTTAACTTCCTTGCAAGGATTTTTATTTTGTGGATCATTTTACGTTTTTATCAGTCTACCCCAATAGCACCAGCACAGCTAATTTATAACTAAGCAGCTAAGCTACTTTTGAAGCTATCCAACAAAACTCTATTGGCTGACCTTCCAGCCTCGGCTGGTTTATTTGATATTTGGATATCCGAAATTACCTCCGGACATCACAGAATTACCCCGGACATCACAAATTTAACCCAGGACACATCCCCCCCTGTACAAATTCATTTCTGAAAAAGCCTATATTTGTAAAGAAATAGACTCAACCTACCGGATAAGATAATATATATAAAATGTATGAAGGAGGCAAAAAAATGTTCTTTTAATAAGAACCATATGGAACAGACAGACGTGAGTAAAACATTGAGTCATAAAAGAAAATGTTTGTGGGTGTATTAAAATAAATCTATCACCGTATAGTAATATAGACGGGATTGAATCTCACAGTTGAGGCGATGAAGGTCAACTTCTTATTCATAATCTAAAGTACAAAAGAAATCAGCAAATATAGTGTTCAAGAACAGGATTTGCTTTGCTTTGGGCTTTTACCTTTTGTAGTGAAATTCATAGTTTTGACGTCAAGGCTTAATCGGAATTTGACTTCACAGAAAAGGAAAGTTTATTATTTTCGCCAGTGAAAAAACAACCAAAACGATTCGATAAATTGAGTTTGTTTTTTCAGAACGTAGCTTAGGCTCTGATCGTACGATCTTTGATCGACATGGAATGTGCAAAAAAAGACGCCATCTTTGTCGAAATGAGTCAACGTTTATCGAGTCATGACCTGCAAAGCCTCTCCGAGGGAATTCATGCTATTCAGCATCACTTTAAACGACATTGCAGCCTGGGGGAACATCCAAACATGTTTTCACAGTCTAGTAGTTCCATTCATGATTTGATCGAACTTTATGTATTTGAATTTCTTAAAGACCATTTAATCGGATTAAAAGAATATCTGACATCAGTAACTGATTTTCTTTACAAAGACGTTAAATTGGCTTTTCGGATTATATCGGGGCGATCGGGTTTACTTTTGGAAAAACAAAATAAACGGCTAGCTTCACCTTCGTGTAAAGGTGCATGGAAACATCCTATCTTGGTGTTGAATATTCAAACAGAGGACTGGTACCAAGGAGAAGTGAAAGGACCATTAAATACGAAGAGCACAGTGATCGGAAATCAAGGAACAGATAATCTTTGTTTATTAATTCGAAAGGAGGAATCTGGCTTACGGGAACTTTCGACAGGAATCACAAGTAAAGCAGAAGATTGCCGCATTGAGAGACCAAACACATTGGCCTCACATGAACAACTTCAATCTACAGAGAGCTGGAAGGAAGAAAAACGTTATATCCTAATTGATCAAGGCTTTTATATCATTGTTCCACCGCCAAGAAATGCAGAAAAAGGAGCCGAGTTTGAAGGCTACATTTGCGAGAAGAGACTACACGATTTAATGTTAGATGCTAAGAGAGATGGATTATTTACGAGCATACCACGTGCTGTAGGATTGAAGCGTTTTTCAATATGTCATGGACTTCAATGGAAATAGAAGACCGCTGTAACCGTTAATAAGCGAAGATTTCCTTATCAGGCTCGGATACAGAGGTAGGCTTTCACCGATGGAGGAGAGCGCACTAGTTATCCTATTACCTTATATGGAAACTAATAACTCTCCTTGAATAAGAAAGCTACTTTCGCTTCGATTGCAAAGGCGTTTATCTATGCGTGATTTAATTCAGAATAACCAGACGAAGACATTAAGGGATGAAAGAGGTGGAGCAAAAGTTTTACGAAAAATATCCTAAATTCTGAAAAAAATAAATTATTACAAATAGGTGCATTACGAATCTTATATATCATGAAAAAATACTAATATAAAACATATGAAACATATTTATTCTAATTTATTCCAATTTATAAATGATATTATCCTTTCATATAATATAAAATTTGTCAAGTTTTACCTGCTAAAGATATTTATAAAAATCCAATAATGAATATAAATAGTACAAATAACTATAATAAATGCAACAAAAACGTTACAAACAAAAGCTGATATATCTTATACATATTTTAGGGCAAAGATTTTCAAGAAAAGAAACAGGTAGCTAAGGGTTGAAGAAATCAAAGATCGTTTGAAATTTGTAAATATCTGCACCAGAGGAGAACTTTAAAAGCCTGAGATTGTCGACTTTTTCTTCCCTAGCAGACATAATACATTTTTTCAACGTTATTTCAACGCCGTTTCAACGTCTTTACAATATTTTAACGTCGAGAAGACGTAAACAAAGCATTGAAAAACGTCTTTTGTCTGCTGGGATCTCATCAGAAGATTATAAAAGTTTAGATCATAATCGTTCCAAGCCCTGGTCGTTATTTAGCCCCAAAGATGGTTTAACTATAGTCTCTGGAATCTATTGAAAATGAAGATTATTACTCGATTAAAAATGAAAACTAATTCCCATTCTTTAATCTCTTAACTTTGAGCTCCACTGAACAGTGAAAATACCTGCGTCTTGGTCTTTGGCGTACAGCCCTTTCAGCTCGTCCAAATGTCTCATAAACATCTCATAATGATCCGTACTCAAGTGTTCACCTAGCGTGCCACCAGTGGATTTATATCTGCATCCAGGTACGGGACAACAAGCGATAATGAAACGGCACGATTCCCGCAAATGTCTCGATAACTTTAAACGGATCATAGTCACGTGACAGCCATCATTTGTGCACGTGATTTCCGAATAATCACAACACTGATCATGTTCAGTCAAATCTTGCCGGGCTATCCGCAATAAACACCCTTTGTTCTGACATTTCACCAAAGCGTGCCTACACATTTTCAAATGTTCTTCTAAAGACGACCGTACAAACTTAGTTTTGCATCCGTCATTCGGACACCGAATTTTCTCGAAAGCACATTTTACTTTATGGTATTTCATGTCTGACCGAGTCAAAATTTGATAGCATCCCTCATTCGTACATTCCATGTTGAAATTGCCCACCAATTTCCGCACAAAGTGACTTACGATGATTGTGAAGGGCTTTTTCCGGCATTTCGGGCAGGTCAATTCGCGGTGTTTCCGTATACATTTCTCACAAAATATCTGATGACAGCATGTGGTTTCGATCGCTTCTTCAACGGTATCAAGGCAGATTGGACAAGAGAAATGCTCTTCGCCAACTAAGAAGGAAAATAGAAAGATTGTTATTAGGTATTTCTTCTTATAAAAATAATGTCTTTTATACCAACTTAAAATAAAGAATAAATGATAAAAAAAGGAGGGAGGGATAATCTATAAAAAGGTTTCTTTGAAAGTAAAATAATACAGTTGAATCTCTCTAATGCGGACACCGTCGGGTGCAAAAATAAATTTCCGACTTATATAGAAGTGTTAGCTTTATAGTGTTTGAAATTAACCGAAATCAGTCCTTTTTTCCAATGCAAGGAATATTGTCCGTTAAATAGAATTGTCGGCTTCCCAGGAGGCATTGAACTTTTGTTTTAACGTCAAAACAACGTTGTTCTAACGTCATATTGTTATTTGGCCACGTCGAAAGAAGGATTCAAACATGTCCGCTTTAGAGGGATTCCACTATACCTTATCGGACAAAACAATGTCGGACTAACTTTTCGTCGGACTAAATTATTTGTCGGACATCATTTTCGTCACCCACAATATTTTCGTCACTTTTGTCCAAAAAAACGCAAATTTTAGCCTAAAAAACCTTTGTTTTGGACCTTTTTTTCGTTGGACAAAATTATTCGCCGGACAAAATTTTCATCATCTCCAAAAGTTTTTGTCACTTTTGTCCAATAAGGTATTATTGAGAAGATATCCGAGCGGGTTAAAATGAAATAATTTGATCGTACATTGATGGGCTATTCCAGAAATTGTTAAGCTGCTTCGAAATCTAGAGGGTTCCTCTCAAAGCCTCTCAAATTTAAAGACAAATCCAGGGGCGATGAAATTTGATCGCGAATAATGTATTTCGAGATATAATGTTATATTGCGAGGTAATGGGATTTCAAGAAAAATCGAAAGGCGTCTGGAAATAGCTTAAACAGTTAAAACCCGGTGAGATCTACGAAGTTTACGTTTATGAACTTTGGGCGGTAAGAGTCCAGGAGGCGGAGGAGACAATTTTTTATCTGAGATAACCAACCCATTTACCTGTTGATTTGCTTCTCTCTTTCTTTCTCCTGGTTGATGTGAAATTTTCATCTGAATGAGATGAAGTGGATGAGGTCATAAATAAGGTAATCATTAAGCAAAGATGAGTACTAGTAGGTTAGCTCGATCGGTAGAGCGCTCATCTCCCAACCTAATGTTTTGTTTCGCTTCGCTTCCGTCCGCCCCCTTTATGTTGTCACAATTTTCTACGCAACTGCATGATTATGCAAATGATGAGCATAATGGCGGCAAACATTGGAATAAATTTGCCGTAAACACTTATTCATATATGATATGAAAGGAGATGCCGACTATCTTCCTCTCAACAACTTAGTAGTGAGGTTACGTTCGAACGAGGTAAATCGAAAGAGGATGGTATACTGCGATCGTGCGTTATCCCGCAAAATCTAGAGATATTGGACCTTTGCTCCGATTTATCTCACTATATGTAACCTCGCTAGTAACCTTACCGGACAGAACTTATAATCGGACAAAAGTTTTTTTGAAAGTGACTAAAATTGGATCTGGCTTAAAACTTGGATTTTGCCTATTATTAGCTGTTCAGTCGGGCAAACGGGATTAAAAGATTTGGAGGTGACTAACATTTTGTCGGCCAATAGTTTTTCCGACTAAACCTTTGTCCGATTAAGTTATATCACGGAATGCAGGGATGCTAAAAGCCAATGGGAAATGAAAGCAGTGTTGGCTCTCCGCCTCCGTCTAAATCCTGCGACCTCTAATACTAGAGAAAGACAACACCTCCTGATTCAACTAATCAACTATAGGATAAATAACAAAATCCATCGAGAAACAGATTTACAGTTCTGGCTATTATAACATTTTTCAAGAAATTATTTTAGGGAGGTAAGTATAAGAATAATGTAGTTGTAAGAAAAATAACAAAACTCACCAGAGCTGTCTAATGCAACCAAATTATTGTTTTGATCTGTCTCTGGTGCACTATAAACTAATACGAATATATCACAATATCTCGCTTTCTTTAATAAAGGCGGTAGTTCAGAAATATTATCACCTCCCTCCGCCTTCGGTTTTTAACCTTTTGGAACATAGATCTCGGTATAGGTTCGGATTTCTACCTTGATGACGTATAAAATTTTGAGGCTATCAAACTCGTTCCTAGGAGGATGGTACGTAATCGCTATGGGGAACGAGGGTACACTTTTGAAAAATGACTTCCTGAAAATGGGCGGTACGGTGTATTTTTGGGCTGTTTTTTGTCAATCCTTTACACGCAATCAAAATAATAAAGAAAGGAATGAAAGATTAAAACTTACAAGGTTTGTCAACGATGATTTTCCCGACAACATTACTCAATTGCATCTCCATTAAGTTTTCTTTGATCAATTCTTCCGGTCTGCAAAGTAGACCTTTGTTGGTAGGACAATCGAAAACTTTTTTACCATCTTTGAAATTTCCGTCTATTTCGGTGATACGAGCATCCTATGAGAAAATATATTTCTTAAATGAAATAATCGCTTGACTTTCAAAACAAAGAATCTATACCCAAAGGTATACAGAAAATGTCATTGGGAAAAAATGTGACTCAATTTTTTTTTGAAAGTGACTTAAATTTTCGGTCAAACTATTTTTAACTTTTTAGTCGGACGAAAGTGTTTTAAATTTTGCCCGTCCAATAAGCGTTGCGTCCGATAAGTTTTGCGTCCGATAAGGTAGTTGAAAGTCAACAGAAACTAAACTTACCAGCTCCACACCCACTTGTATGGAGTCATCTAGAGTTCCAATATACTTTATAGTACCATGCAGAGGTATCCCTGAATCGTCGAAAAACACAACGCGCGAGTTAACCTGCAAATCACTTGAGAGTGGTTCAACATCATCTTCCGCATTGCCTTCCGGGTAAGGAGCACTGTTGCCTGAATTCGAAGCAGCGCTCGCGCTATGTCTGTCACTTTCTGTAATAAAAGATCTAGCATCCAATTTGGTTGAATTGTCGAGCAGTTCTACTTTAGCTTCAATTTTACTTTTAACACCATTGTTTCGTTTCGTGTTCCTAAACATGTTTGAGGAGTCTGGATCTAAGTTGTTTAAACCACCCGGATTCGTCTCAGTTCTATTTGAGTTAGATTCAACGACATGCGTTTCCAAATGTTTTAGATTCATCCTACGAAGCCCGCCTGAGCCTGAGTCTGAATTCCGATTTTTTGGCGTTTTTGTAGCACTCTCATAGTTCAGCCTCATTTTAACAGTATCAGGTTTCATCCGTGTTTCGGTCAGTGAACTAAACGCAACTTTAGACAAAAGTGGGCTCGACTTCACTTTTATTAAATCAACAACCGGATCTTTTTTGGAGACAACCGGGCTGTTTTCCGTTGATTCCGCAGAACTACCCGTTCCAGCTAAAGATAACAATTGCGTCTGAGATTTAGTGCGTTTCCGTAGCGGATGTTTACCGGTCAAATCTTCTAGGGAAGCGGAAGAAAACAAGTTTGACATACGTTGGAATTTTCCTCTAGATATCGACATAATACTGTCAATTGTTATGAATTTACCGTGATTCGATCTTGCAACGAAATATATTTTATCTCCAACGGAACCGTCAGTATCTCCGATATCATTCTAAAAACAAAGAAAAGAAACCGTGAAAAATCGTTAAACTTGACGCGAATTCTTCTCTACGTTGATCCCTTAAACTGGGAAACCTTGGTAAAAACACAGGGGAGGCAAAATCCTTTTTAAACGCTCCAAAAACTCAGAGGATAGAGTCCAAAAATCAAGCAAATTTTCCAAAGATTGGTCTCTGTCAGGGTCCACGCAAATAGTCTTCTAGTGGAAACACTAAAATAAAGCTTGCTACTGACCGGTTTTCAAACCCATCTGCGGTCAGTCGAATTATAAAGAGCAAAGACTCATGCTGCCATCTAAAAATTCTCAAAACAATTTAGACACTTCTTTTCTCCTCCTCACAGAAAAAAATATGTAAAATATCATTTTTGAGCACAAAACTGTTTCCCAATGACCATATTAATTCTAAAATGCTTCCTGAGTCACCTAATCTCTTCAAAATCGATACTTCTGACCTCTGTTGACTCCTCATTCAACTGTATTTAATTTCAATAGGGGTCAATCTATCATAAGGTTTTTATAGTTGATTGAAATCTCAATAGTTTGCAATCACTCTCAAATGTCATATTTTGATTGGAAGAAAAGAAGAACTTTTCTAACGTCCTTTACACAGTAAATAAAATCCATGAAATTCTTCAACAACAACCCGCCCCTTGTTATCACAGCCTGCCGTTTTCTTTGTATACACAACAGTTCAAATTTGTTTTGAATGAAAAGAAAATGTTGAGCAACAAAAGCAATGCTCCATATTTTCACATGAAACAGAAAATCTTTGGTAATTTTTTTGATAAAATACAGTACAGTACAACAACTATTATTTCAAGACAATGCCAATAATCAAGGCAAAAACATACAAGAACAACATATGGGTTTGTCAAGAAACTTTTAAAAATAGCCAAAAATAATGTTTTTCATTGTATTTTAGTCAATATTAAGAACACTCTTTAGGTTTATAAATTCAAAAATAAGCTATGAGAGTCTGAAGGCTTCTTCGAGCTCACAAAGTTCTTATTAAAAATTGTGTAGCATCGTTTAAGGCCTTTTCATTTTCTAGACCTATAGGTCAATACAGTATTATAAATTTAACCATTAAAATAGCCAGTACGGTCCATGTATTATTCGATATATGTCGTTAACTAAAAAGTGAAATTAAAAATATATAAGACTTGAAGCAATCCACTTCCAATCACACAGAATGACAAAAATTATATCAGTAAAGTAAGGTCAATTTTAACATCAACAACAACATCAACATTCAAACTAAAGACTCAGGAAATTAGCGATCAACAAAACCTCGTTTTAACATCTCCAACAGAACAGAGAGAGTGAGAGAGCTAAAGAAATAACAAAACAGTGTTAATTAAGGGGTGTTAAATTCAAATAAATGAGCAAATCGTCCGGGACACTGAAAACAAACCCGTGTATTCATAATGTAAATAGAAAGATTTATTTTATAAGCATGTGAATACAACCCAAACATACAAAGAGGATAATCGTCAGTCTCTCCTTAAAAAGTTATACGCAATACGGAGGGAGATATCTTTGAAAAAACACCGAGTGCTGACACTATAAGCAAATTATGAACTACCAATCAAAACAAAGGTACAAGGTTTTTTAAAAGCACATTAAAATTCGAAGAAGCCTTCTAATGTTTCTTAAAATGTTCTTATTTAAGTCTTTTAATTCAGGTGCACATAATCAAAAGTGAAAAATGTTCTTATTTCTATACTTTTGATTCTCCAAATCCTCCAACATGTTCTTAATTTTTTTGACCTCGAAGCCTTACATTATTATATACTTTGTTCTTATAAAAAACCCGGGTATTTGTCACGGAAAATGTTGTTGTCAGTAATTATACTCATGATCTTCTTTTTCAGGAGGTATTAAATTTTCTCCACCTGAATATTGGCCGGTAATTCTTTTTTAATTCCGAATCGACAAGCATGTGTTCACAAATTATTCGATAACCCTTTAGATCAACCAAAACGGAAATATTTCTTGTTTAAAAAGGACATTAATTTTATTTAGTTTATTCAAGCGGATATCAAGAATGACCCTACAAACAGAGGTTTCAAACAGATATTCAACAATATGATGTGTCATTTTATACGTTTTTATATAAGAATATCCAGGCTGTTCGAAAATTAAGAACAGATTAAGAAGGTTAGTACCAAGGCTCAAATTAAGAAAACAAAATTAAGATAACTTTTTCAACTGCAAGGGAGGATTTTTCACGCTTTAATAAAAGGTGCTATTACCATTCTCTCGAAACAATGCATTTTCATTTGTAATTTGCGAACACGGGGGATTTCAAAACGACGTGTGTGCGGCCAAAAATTGGACTTGGAAATTCGGACCCTTATAGTGCAGTACAAAATCTGCCGAAAAACGACCCTTACAGTGCATTTATCAACCATTTTCCCCCCCAGTTTAAGCAAAGAATTTCTAAATTCTCTCAAATATCCTACCCTTACAATGCACCTGGCTTTGTCAGAACCTTGAAAAACATACCCTTAAGGGCCGCACATACCGTAGGTCGGACCATATGAGTGATCTCCGGGTTTGCGGATTCATATGAATAGGTTGAAAATGGTTGGAAAAATAAGATAACATCCAGCCTCAACCAAATTTGCTCTCTACGGCTACGATTTCAAAAAAATATACAGTAATGCAAGTTCTATGTGAAAAATGATATCAGTTGAAAATTTAGTTCAATCTATTGTCTATGCTCTGTGAAATTCTGTTTAAAATCTGGATAATCTTGACACTACTGCTGTGCAAGAGAGAAATAATAATTTTATCCGTATGCGATCGACGGAAAGTATCGAGCAGGGATTTGTAAAAGCTGTAATGGGTAACATAACTTCAGAGACAGTATCAACAGCTTCCAGACCTCCTTCTTTCTCGCCCCAACTCCCAGACACCTACCAGCTTTAAACAGTTTTTAGAATGTATCAGACTTTATTTACATTATTCAAGCTGCAAAATTCATTCTAAAAATTTCCTCATCAGCCTTTGCCATCTTTTGAAAGCTGTTCTGTAAAACATGTCCTGTAAGAGCATCTTACAATTATAAGCCATCTTTTTAAATCACTTGTGGTTCGTAGCATGTACTTAACTTTTTATTAGGCAGTAACCTGAACAAGATGAAATAGGTGGATGGCCAGGAACTGGCTATAAGCTTTTTCAGCGCCTACAGAAAGTCTTGTATCTTTTTAAACAAATGATCTAAAAATCAGTGTCAGGTGCAGGAAGTAGGGCTTTCTTAATCAAGGAGAATAATTAGTATCCATATAAGGTAATAGGATAACTAATGCACCCTACTCCAATGCTTATAGGCTATATCTGTATCCGAGCCTATAAAATATGGCTTTATACATTAAAAACTACTACCTGAAGAAAACACAAGAAAGTTTATCGAAAAAAAAACTTTAATTTACTAGCCTCACTATATATCCAAACTAACCAACCAGTCTAACCAGTCTGAAAAAGTAAAACATTCGCTTTAACCATCTTTAAATGTAAAATGAATGCTTTTTAAAAAAAGATTAGCCTATACGAAACCTCAAAATCTAATCAAGACTTTGGAAGATCTAAAACAAGCGTGTCACCATGGCACTTCGTGTACAATCTTTTTAAAAATTTCTTGTTAAAAGAAATTTTTCTTAAAACGATGCGCTTTCTCTTCCTCCTCCTTCTCCTTTTCTCCAGT
>JAUJPO010081683.1:0-10552 GCA_032270745.1 Tiaropsis multicirrata
GCCGAGAATAAGTACGTACTAACGAGAGGGGGGTCAGAGCAAATGCGTACGCTTGCGTACATGGGGGGAGGGGGGGGTCAAATTTTCGTCATTTTCATGCGTACGTACTATGTGAACGACCCCCAAGGGTGAAAAAGTTTGCTCACAAGGACGGCCAATCTTTAAAGTCAATATTTGGAAATTTATATTATTCAGCTATAGAGAAAAAAAAGAACTTTGGTAGTTTTATAGCTTGGTTATCATCATTAATGATCTGTTTATCTTTTTAAATTCTTTTTGTTTACAGCAATATTAAAGAAAGGTTTTTAGTATATATCATCAATATGGAAATAAAAAACTGACTGGTTGTTGATCACAAAAGAATTTTCTGCCACCCTCCGGAAACAAAGAAAACATTTTTTTGTTTAAGACTTTACCTTTGCTCTCTTTTCCAAAGCTTCTAAAGAGTTTGCTTTTTCAATTTCTAATGTAACAAATTTTGCAATTCTTTGTACAACAAAATCCCAGGTAATTTCAGATTTCTTTCTTCCAGATGATTTGTCAAGAGCAATAATAATCTCATTCTCTTTTAACAACAATTCAAGTTTAGATGAAGCACTCTACAAGAAAATATAAAATATTGAAAATGTTATTTAACTTATCTTAAATATTATCGGGTGAGTTTCCCAGGCCTAATTATAAAATTGTAAACTTCATTCAAATTCAATTAATAATGTTTTAATGATAAACTTTATGGTAGAATGCATCTTTTCTCTCTGCCTAAAGAATTGAAATTAAAGAACATTTTCAAACAAACCTTTCTTTCATTGTTCTTCTCAGAAAGAAGCTGTGATAGAATCTCAACAAGCATCTTTTTAATTACTCTGGGTGCAAGAAAATAAAACAAGTACCACACATCTAAAATAAAATATTTTAATTATTAAAGAAACACTGAATTCAGAATCCTGATATTTCATTCAATCTTTTATTTTGATTCTATCTTTTATTTTTATTTAATCTTTTATTTTTATTCAATCTTTCGAAAATTCATTCAATCTTCCTTGGAACTAACTTGGTTTGTCCAATGCATGTGTAAGAATTAGTACCAATACTTCTTCACACCTCTAATTTTTAGACAACCAACCAGCTATATAAAAAAGCGTGGGGCGTCCTCAAATGCATGCCTTTCGTCTTCAATAAAACTATGAACGTGCGCAGTAGACACTCCTAAACGGTGCGCAGCAGGCACACAACGTTATTTCAACATTGCTTCAACGTCAAAATAATGTTCTGATGTTGAAACAACGTTGTGGTTGGATGTTATAACAGCGCTCTGTGCCTAAGCACTGAGTGTAGGATTTTGTAGTAGTTATCTCATGGTCAGAATAGTTATCTCCTTAGTGTATTTTGGGATCTACAAAACATCATTTAATTCTTACACATTGGACAAACCAAACTAGTTCTTAGGAAGATTGGAACGAAATATAAAGATTGGAACGAAATATAAAGATTGAATAAAATATAAAAGATTGGATTGAATGAAATATCAGGATGATTGGATTGAACGAAATATCAAGATTGAATAAAATATCATATCATGGATTGTAGTGAACTAAATATTGGGATTGGATTGAATTAAATATCAACCTAAGGGATTGGATTGAATCTAATATTTGAAAGATTGAATATTGCTACAGAATGGCCGACATAATGCAATTACTGCGATGTACGGATTCCCTATACAGCGATGGGGATGCATAGATTCCCTATTGACAGCAAATCTCTGGTTTCTGGTAGACGGGAATTTAGTCCCAAAATCTCTGAAAACTTTAAAAATCGATATATCTTTCACCTGTAAGTTCTACAAAAAAATTGAAATCAGTTTTAATTTCATATTTCAAAGTCTCTGATATACAAATTTGAATTGTGTTTTTTAATCTACCAACAGTATATAAAACAATTCTTAACACGTTAAAAAAGACATTCAACATTACCCAGTGACACAGAACTTTGTCAGAACAACGTTGAAAAAACGTCATGTAATTGCTGGGTAAGTTGGCTCAAACATGTGTCGCCAGTTGAATGTTCTTTTGGAAACCACAGAATGTATTTATATGTTGGAAACCTCAGTATCTCTGGTAGAAATGAAATACAATTAAAAGTTGCAGTGTGGTCAAAATATATCAATTATGCCATCGTAACCACAGCCTCTTCAAACGCTATTCAACTTATTCAGATGAAGTGAACACAATAGAGATTGAGAAGAATTATACAGAATTTCAATTGTATAAACAAAAAACTCACAATCAGCATAAACAATTGAAACGATTGAAACATAATTAACACTTGTTAAAATTAATTGTTTTAGCAACCAACCAAAAGGAAATCTGTTAGGAGGCTTATTCAAGCTTTGTTTTATTGTTTTTTTGTGTGTATAGGCCGCAATTAGCTCAACGACGCCAATTTGGATGCATCGATTATCATCTTTCAAAATGAACGCTGGTTAAAAGGGCCGCTAGACTCACTCTCTTTTCAATCAGTAGCATTCTTACGTACTAAATCATCCAATGAGAAAAGCATTTTATTATCACACAAACTTTGATTAAAATTCACAGATAATTCTTTTAGAAGATTGTGTAGGCGAAAGTGTAGTGATTGTTGTGCTTCCAGATTTACATTGGATCCTGAAGTGGTTTTGAAAAATCATACTTGATCGAGATTTTAATTGATTGGGCGATTGATTATCTAGCAAAGAAAAGAACATAATAAGCACTGAATCGAGATTTCAAAATAATTCCTCTTGAATAATAATTCCAAGTTGTTTAGTGTTGGGTAAATTTTGAGAATGCCGAAAGCATTTTTATTGAAGAGAACCAACTTAAAAGAAGGGGAACCTCCGTCGCAGTCACAACAGTATTTAGGGATAAAGAAAGAACACGAAAGCGAAAGTGAATCCGATGAAGAGGACCAATGGAGAATCGGTAAGCAAAGAATTTCTTTCTCTGATGTTCAGCCCAGCAGAAAGAAATATTTTCTTTCAACGTCTAAATAATGTTCTGATGTTAAAACCACGTTTCGTACCAGCTGGGGTGACATTGGCGTTTACCAGTATTTATTGACATTCTGTACACCTTTTTTTATTTCAGAGCAAACCATATAAGAACGTAAGGCTTGGAGGTCAAAAATATTAAGATATAATATTTATTGTTTTATTATAATTTGGCTAATTAGTACCAATTAGTAGATTGTTGGAAAAATATGCTGAATATGTGTTTCAGTAATTAAAGCTGATTGCAGTTATATATTTTCTTGCTAAGTTTAATGAGATAAGCTGCTTCTGTTTCAAAAAATTGAACTTTCAAATTCGGTGCAGTGTAAAATTTGTCGAAAAACTGACCCTTACTTTCGATCTCTCTCCAGTTTTAGCAAAGATTTTCTAAACTTTCTCAAATTTCCTATTCTTTTAAAATGTTCCAAAATTGCAGACCTCAAATTGGGAGATCTCAAATGTTGAAATTCAAGCTGGAAAACAAAGTTGAAAGTTTTCCTCGTATGGTCCAACTTACAGTATACTTGTTTAGGGTAGGGTTTTTAGATTTTTAAATGCGCTGTTTGAATTTACGATGAAAAATGCATTGTAAGGTAGAAAGTGTGAGAAAAATAAGCAATACCCTGAAAAGGTAACAAAATGCATTGTAACGGCACCACGAAAAGAAGCTGAAGGTCAAATTTCATTTTTAAATTGAATTTCTTCTTTATTTACTTGCAACTATAGAAACAGATAGCAAAGTAGATGTTTGTTCGTTGGGCGAAGATGGCGAGGATGATAGATCGAGTTTCAGCAGTGAATGTCCAAGCAACAGTAGTGAAAAAGAAAACCATGTCATGTCTAGCGAAGGTAAGGATTTTATCAAAACACAATATAAGCCTTTTCGTAATTACGTCACGAACATCATTTGCCTTAATCTTTTCAAGGTTATCAATTCTCATATGGTTTTTGTGACAATTCATGAAAAGTTATTACTTTAATGAGAGTCTCTTGAGAAATAATGACTAGAGTAATGTGTTTAAACGAATCAAGTGTTTAAACGAGTCAATTCGGACCTCGTTATATCGAAATATTCACCGGGCTTGAAACTACTCTCTTAAGTTTTTCAAACAAACAAAGACTCCATTTCCAATATATAACTCGTAGAACTTTTCATAAAAAAAGAAAACATTGTATTTTCAAGGGGCTTAAAAATTTATAATTCTTCTAGAGAAACTCTTGACATTTTATGTTCTTTGTTTTTTAAGTTGAATCATTAAAGAATGGAGTGTTCGATTCTGCACCATTCCCCCGCTCATTTATGGAATTTCTAAATGATGAACGAATCACGAAGAGCCTTGAATCCATTGGTGATTATTGCAAAGAAAAACACCGTGAAGTAACTCAACGAATCAGCCAAGAATTATCAGAAAAACCATTCCTATCTTCATCATCAGTGAATACTAAACTGCATCCTAACCTAGCATCCCAGCAGCATTTTTACTCCAATAATGTATTACCGAGTATCCAGTCTATCCTTCAATTCCGTAGCGCTCAACAACAACAACAACAACAACAGCAACAACAGCAGAATCACCAAAAACATGAAACACCATATCCTCCTGGTAACTTCGCCAATGTTGCGTTTGGTCATCTCCTTAAAGGCTTTGATGCAGTTGCACCGATGCCACATCACGTACAACCAAATCATCACCCACATTTAAACCACCATCACAACTCTGGCAATCTTAATCAATCTTTCGAAGAGAAACAAAACTCCGATCGCTTGTATCCGTGTAAAATATGCACCAAAACATTCAAAAGATCTTCCACCCTCTCAACACATATGATGATCCACGCCAACATCCGCCCTTTCGCCTGCACCTTCTGTGGTAAAAGGTTCCATCAGAAATCGGACATGCGCAAACATACTTACACGCACACTGGTGAGAAGCCGCACCAGTGTAACTTCTGTGGAAAATCTTTCAGCCAATCATCTAATTTAATCACACATTGTAGAAAACACAAAGGTTTTAAACCATTCAGATGCAGTGTTTGTTCGGCCGACTTTCAACAAAAAATTGATCTTCGTAAACATATGTACACATGCAAACATAAAGGTACCATGAGGTTGTAAAAGATTTGTTGACATGGAGATTATTTTAAATCCGTTTTAGTTATTCAGCTTACTTGGTATTACCCATTAAAGATAATGATTTCAGAGGGACTAGTTCTATGAAACAATTCTTAAATCTTTTTGCCAAAAAAATTGATTACATTGCTTTCGGAGAACAGTTAGAAGCTATAGATTTCATGAACTGTATATTTTTTGGCTATAGGTGGGACATGAAAGTGAGCACACGTACTCTTTATAAGAACATTGTTTATAAGAATATCCAGGCTGAGATTTGTTCGAAAATTAAGAACATCTTAAGAACGGCTGAATATAAAGAAAAAAAGGGAGAATTTTTTACGTATTAAAAATAAGCGTTTTTGTGTTATAACGGGTTTCTCGAGACACTGCATTTTCTTTGTTATTTGGGTTCCTTTATTAAGTGCTTCAATAAATACACCTGAAAATGGTTGAACAATAATACCACCCTAGCCTCAACTAAACTTTTGATGTTATTTCAAGTCTAAAACAATGCTGGGATGGAATTGTACCTTCAGTGTATATCCTTTGTTTGTGTTTTTATCCAATTTTTTTTTATTTCGTAGTGTTTATATCGTTTTAGGTAAATATTTTTTTGTTTTTTGCTGTATGCATTTATTTAGAAAGGGTTTTGTCATGTTTTAACCAATTTAGAGGAAGACTTTGTTTTACTGGGGATGTCCAAATATGTGATTTCTGGAAAAAGCGAAGCCGTTACTAGGAAAATATATATAGAATCAGTTAAGTTTTGGCTTAGAATATACTTAAGATGCATTAGCGGTTTTAGATCAATCTTTAATCTTATAAGTTAAAAAGTACAATTATCCTCTAAATCTTCTTTTTCATCAATTTTTGATGATTTTGTAAAAAGATAGTTCTTAAGAAGAGTCAATTGAAAATTTAGAAATTACAGGAATTTTTTTTTATCCATCATCATAGTAATATCTAAAATTTAGAAAAATGTAAAAACGATGTGTATAAAATATTACTGTGTAATTTTATTTTTGTACGGATTTTTTAAATATTAATAATAAACAATTTTCATATTTTCTAATAAAAGTTTGATAAATGCTTCGACACTCTCTCGTATGTATGAAATGGACAACTGTAATAGACTAACTTTGCTACTTCCTTTAAAGTTGAAGTAAATAAGGTCCGCTATTGGTACCTATAAGGGCTTTGTGTAATTATGTTTCAAAACAGCATTATAAGGCTCAAGAAGAAAATGCTAAATTTTTTACAATGATTTTCAGACTCGATAAGCTCATAAGCGTTATGTTTATAAAAAAATTTATTAAAACAAAATTTTAAATCTATTCTATGTATGTACTCAAATTTTCATCAAACAAGGGTGTTCCAGAGGTGATGAAACAGTCCATTTATAACACCGACAATTTATATAAAAAATTGAAGATATGAAAACTAAACAACATAAACAGAGTGCATCATGAATAATATTGTGAATTTCATTTTTTATAGTACTAGAAATAAATTGATCTTTTTACATTATGTTTTACATCAAAGTGTTGGATAATCAATTTTCACTAGAACTGACAACGATAGAATTGTTTGCACATATACTATTGGGTGTCCCCCAAAAAAACTATACAAGTTTGACGCAAAATTGTGGGTAAATGAAAATAGATTTTCTGGGGTATCCAGTTTAACAATTTCCGAGCAATGTATCACCCGTGAGAAAACCTTGAATAGACCTTTTCATAAATTATGTCACGAGCAACGACTGCCTCGTTTTCATACAATTATAAAGGTGATTATGTCTCACGAGACTCAAAATGACACATCCATCAATGGAGTCAAGTTTTGATAAGCTCCCTTGAGATTCGGTTACCATAACGCTCAATTCAATACGCTCGTGACGTAATTTATTAAAAGGTCTACTAAAGTAGTCGGTCCGAGTATTGGTCCAACTGATGTCGAACATTTTGTTTGTTGAACAACTTCACGCTTCAGCTGGAATTTTTGCTTTCCCTGCAATGTTTGCTTTCCCTGCCATGTTTGCAGATACATTATCTGGAAAGAAATATAACTGTTTTGTCAAAGTGTGTGTAGGGTTTGGTATTTGTTGGTGTCCCTCGTTTTGGGAATTTTCTGCTACCAATTTGTTAGTATAGGTAGTGATGGCGTGAATGTCTTCTCTGGCAGCAAATTGATCGAAAGCTTTGCATAATGCCGTGATGTAGAACGATCCAAATTCACTCAACCATGCAGCTTTATCTACGAAAGAAGGAATACAAGTTGGAAATTTGAACCTTTGGGGACAGAGTTACTTTGGCAAAAAACACCTGGGCATGCGCAGACTTTAGGTAATTTTTTTAGGGTAAAACCAAACGATTCTGTCTCTTAAGAGCTTGGTATTTTTTGTATATCATAATTATAAATAAGGGATGGCGGAAGGGTATCGAATGGTATAAGAAGATACTCTCTTAATGATTATAATAGTTGACTCAGATCTCGTCAAGGAAATCGAGAAAGAAATTAGTACCAGCCAAAATTTGTACCAATAAGGCAAGTATAATGCTCACTTGGCGGTGTTGGATAACCAATAAAAAAGTCTGATCCCAAGGGTGGATTTGGTTGTTTTTTTCCGAATGTGTTATTATCCCAATGACTGGCACCACCTCCAGAATCTTTGGTATAGTTTGGTTTTACGCGACATGCTTGGAAGAAGAAGAGCTTTGGCTTTCCAATCAAACTTTTCACAGTTTGAAATTGATCAAGAATGTCAGTTAATTGGACCTCTTCGCCATCAATTCCAAAAAGTGTTGACACGGTACCATGAGTCATGATGCAACACGCAAAACAGTCGTAGTCTGTATGATCCAAAGATGCAAAATATTCTAAACACTTTTTCATGCCTTCTGCCTTATAATCATCATATGTCTTTACCCAAAAATTTAAGTTCGAAAAAGTCTTTTCCAATGTCTCAACATCCTCTTTCGTACCATCACGATCTCTCAAGTTAACTCCATTCTGTCGAGCATCACAGAAATTATGGTTACTGATTATCAAAAAAAGTCCACGTGGATTGCTAGCCATTTTGTATTTTTTCAAAGTATCTTGAATTATTCCTGGTTGATCTTGCATTGGTGGATTCCCAAAGGTGGATGTTAAAACAAATGTTTGTCTGTTATGAGGTGCATTCGATTCCTCTGACTGATACGGAGGTGGTATAAAGACCTTCTCTAACAACTCTGGATGAATCATCTCATCTGCAATACTTTCAGACGCACCAGGACTTATGCTTGAATGTTCATTCTTTTGTTGTGGTTTTAAAGTTGAGAGGTTTAACGATAAGTCATTGTTTGGAGGAGCTGCAAATGTTTGAGGAGCTGATTCAGCACTGACAATAGCTTTAATGAAAATGAATGAAAATAGACATAGCGTAATAAAAATATAGACCTGATTACAAACATTTTGTTGTCTTGTCGTTTGTGTTTCTACTCGTCACAATCAAATTACCGAAAGCTCAATGTCACTAATAGGCTTCTGGAATTCAAAAAGTTGTTACTAAAAATATTCAGCATACATAAATGCGGCAAAACATTCCAAAGATTTTTAGTATCAATTTTTAGTATCTTTTTCTCATAGTTATTTTTTCTTGACGCTTTGCCAGAACCAGATATGTTTTAGAACACACACACTTCAGAGATCTACAACCTCAAGAAGGGAACAGAGTAGAGTGTTTTTGACCTTAAAATAATACCTTCTTGTTCCATATTTTGAAATTCTTTTATTCGATTTGCAAGATCTATTCGATTAATCGTCTCCATGATATCAATTACAGGTTCAAGATTAGTTTTCCCTAGCTGGCCTTCTTCTTCCATGTATTGCAGAATTTGCAAACTTGTCTGTATCTTCTCAGCTCTACCATCTAAAAAATTAAAAATCTTTTCTATATATCGTTGCATCAGATTTAATTAAAAGGTCTCAATTCCATTTTTGTTTTTTAGAGAAAATCAACTTTAAAGATTTGTTAAAAAAAGTCCAAAATGTCATCTTTCCCCTTCACTATTGGACTTAAAGCTTAAGGCTTTTTTGCACTCAAGTTAGGCTTTTTTAACCTGAAAAAAAGGATGTTTATGGTAAAAGAAAATTTTTTTCTCCGCGCCAAAATTTCTCCACTTAAGGTACTATAGGTGGCCTAGAATTTCTGTAAATCTAAAAGGCATACCAACCTGGAATCTCTAGAAAAAATTTCATCTCGCCTAGTTGTCTTTTGGTTATTGAATCTGAAAGCCATCCAATTAATTTTTTGTATTCACGTTTTGTATTTGCAGAATTTGCCATCACTTAAAATTTATAGTTCTATTCTAGAAATAAAAATAATAATTTGATATTTCATGCTTCAGAATAAATAAAGCTCAGCTTGAGCTCAGAGTACCTGATCTATCTATAGTAAGAAAATAAAATATGGGAGTGGTAGCTATAAATTTTGGGTAATCTTTCATAATAAAGTGATATGGGGGATGAAATTTGACCCCCCGACAATTAGCCACAAAAAAGTACTAAATATCAATTACCCCAAACGATGTCAATCACGACCCTGCCGATACATCTGTAATTCCGGTGTAGTTTGTCCGGTGCGCAAATAACTGGAAAAATTACCGGACATAAGTCCGGTGTAGTGTCCGTTGTACTTTGCTTCCGAGTGAAAAAATTGCACCGGAAATTTTTTCCGCGGCACTTTCCGATGTCCGGTGCAGCGGGCGACGGCGTTTTCTTAATGTTCCGCCGTTCCGCATAAGTCCGCCCAGTCCGGTGCACACTTTTGAAAATTAATTAAGAAAATCACCGGACACAGGAAAAACTACACTGGAATGTCTGGTGTATCGGCATGGTCGTTGTCAATCGAACACAATCGAACACCAAGCGAAATTTACCAAAAAGATTTAATTGATTTTGATTGTTTTGGTTGATATTTTCATTCGATTGTGTTAGATTGAGTTTGATTATGTTCGAAATTGTTCTTCTAAAAAAAGACTGTATGTATTAGTCGATCTTTCACAATACGCAAACATATAACTAGGAAGATAACCACAAATTGAAAATGAACTTTCTTGCTTCTCTCCTTCAAAAGATAAAAAAATCAAACACCCTAAAGACTAATTATTAGAAAGTTAATTATCTCATTAATAACCTTGTTGGGAATTTTTAAACCTGATTAAAAAAATTGTATACCTATTAAGCAATCCAGTTATGAAGAAATAATTATCCCCAACAGGGTCATTAATGAAATAATTAACTTTCTAATAATTAGTCTTTAGGGTGGAGTGGAGTCTACAGAGCATAAAAGAATATATATATAAGGAATTCATTTGAAGTTCCTCCTTCATGGAGTGAGGACATTGGCAAATAAAATTGAATCTTATTTT
>JAUJPO010081705.1:0-10548 GCA_032270745.1 Tiaropsis multicirrata
TCTTTCAAAGGCCATTTCTCGACCAGGAAAAATGATTAAGGTATCAACTTTGGCATCATTGGAAAGCTCTTTTTTTTGAAAGGTGTTTTTTGGCACTTTTTTATCATAACTTTATAAGTATTGAGTTAGAAAAATTTTCCGAAAAATTTCAAATAGTTCAACTATTTCTAGTAAATGGAAAAAAAATTGAAACAAAGAAATTGATTCCCCATGGAAAATAAGCATTTCTTGTAAATTGGGGAGATTAGCGTTCTTTTAAAGTCCATAACGTCGTTATTGTAATTAAAATTTCAATTACTCATGGAGGAATTCATAATCTGGTAAATGTAGATTTTTGCTAAATTTTTCAAGGAACGTTCAGTTAAAATTTGGTCTTCAAACTCGAAAATCGATTGTTGGGTGTATACTGAGCCCTTAAGGACTTTGGGAGTTGATTTCTACTCATTGAGAACCGTTGTCCTGGATACTTTGATGCATGTTACAAGTTTTATTTATTAGAACAAGCCATATAAGAACATCAGGCTCCTAGCAAAAGGCTACGAACATACTAAGAACATTTTTAAGCCTTTCGATGGTAATCTATGAAGTAAATTGTTGAAAACAGTAAAATTAGGAACAATATTAAGAACATTTAAAAAAAGACTGGAATTTCAGGAAAGTTAAGAAGGCTTCCTTTGTTTTAGTGTAAAAAAAATGTCGTGTATATCTCACTTGATAGCTGTGTGTAGTGGTGTATTTTTCTGTTGATCGGGAACATCTATCCATACGTTGTGATTGAGCAAATAACGAATGATGTTCTCTTGGTTATACTTTGCAGCCACGTGTAAGGGAGTTTCGTCGCATTGATTTCGTTGTTCCAATAAATGTTTGATGTCGTCCTCTCGTTTCAAATACTCCGTCTGAAAGCAACACCAGAATATAGGAAACATCTTGTGGTATAAATTACAGGCGCCCTTGTTCCTCGTACCCTTGATGGCGGATGGGAAATAGTGAAATATTTTACAATATTTCAAAATAAAAACCGCTATCTTGATTAAAGAAAAGTTGAAATTTCTACTTTATGTGATATACTAAATTCTCTTTGAGATCAGAAAGAAATTGTCATTGAAAGGAAATTTTACAGTTCGATGTCATTGGATATTTTTAGTTTTCTCTTCGAAGAGGGACTACTTTTAATGAAATTTAGGCTAATTTGTTAACTACGCCTGATACACGCCCAGCAGGCACGGAACGTCGTTTCAACGTCAGAACGTTATTAGGACGTTGAAACAATGTTGAAATAACGTTGCGGGTCTGCTTGGCGTCTACTACAGGGTGGTCCAAAAAAACTTTGGAGCATTGGAGTCGTACAAATTATGCAAAAAACTCAAACTTTTCCTCAATTGGTAGAGGAAGGTCGAACTTAAACTTTGAGGTCTAACTTTTTAGATTTGGTTTATCAGTTATCAAGTTTTTAATCTTTTTCAGAAAGGATGCAATAAACACGTCAAAAAAGGGGTATCAAATTTTAGTAATTAATTTAAATTTTTTTAACTCTCTTGTGAGTTTCACGACTTAATCAACGGTAATAACGGTTTGAAATACACTATTCTTAGTTTGGAAGAGAAGGAAAAATTCGACAAATTTTAGAAAAGAATTCTGTGAAAACGTTAAATACTGACTCTAATGCCTAACTTTATACCCCTTTTTTGCACTTTTGAAAAGTGAAATTTAACTTAAAAATGTCCTAACACTAAAATGAACCAAACCTAAAAAGTTATACTTCAAAATTCTTTAGACCACCCGGTACATAGGTTAAGATTATACCTCCAAGTTATCACTTTCCTTCCAATGTCTAATAAATGAGGAAGTGGACAATATTAACCGCTGAAAACATTTGCCTTTGACTAGCCTGTACCAAACCCTCACAGCAGGGTCATGTGTGTTTATAACGTTTAGACGATGTGTACTATTTGAAAACACGCTTGCACACAAAATCTTTCGTCAGCTTCATAAAAGTAGGGCGGTTTGGTAGAGGCTAGTTTTTGATGATAGACGAGACATTTTGACATAACAATAAGCAACTGGGACGTGGTTATAATATAAAATACCTGAGTGATTATTTTCTCCAAGGATCCTTCTCTCGCGGCTTCAAAGACCGTCAAATCTGTACTGTCATCTAACTCGTGAACATTAAGGTCCGTTCGACTTCCAACTGGCATATTTATCTGCAACGCTGCTTCGTTGATGGTTTGATTATTGATCAGATGTTCCACTTCGTTATCGCTGTCGCTCGAATCACTGAACCGCCTTGCAACGCCATTCCCTGTACCATTGTTCAAAAAACCTCCCCGAATATCTTCCGATGACATGCTCGGAGAAATATCGGATTATTGATGCTTGAAAATCGGATTGATACCTTTTAATGTGCAATTTGAGAATCTCAAAGAAAGAAAATATTAAAAATAAATTTAAACAATTTAAGAAATCTTCTGATGACATGATCGGGGTAATATCGGATTAATGATGCTTAAAAATCGAATGACACCTACTTCTTTTACCTTTTAAAAAGAATTACATGTTATCATTTTGTTCTGTATGTACTTTCATAAAATTCATCTGCCAATTTGAGACCGTGTCGTTCTTTAGTACAAAAGTCTCTAAAAATCGCTGGAATAAAAGAGACAAATTTTTGTCTCGATGCTTCGTTCTCCAAACTCGTTTAATAGACTTTACTACGGAAAACTTGAATGGGCTCAAATTGTCAGCTCCGCAACCTGCTTTTTCAACACATCTATATGGTGTTAATGGAAATTTCGTAGTCTCATATATAAAGTTTGCTAATATTATTAACAGGTTCCTACAAGAAGAAAAAAAAACACATAAAATTTCGATAATAAATCATGAAGAAATAATAAAAATAATTTCAAAGAATCACCATCTGCCCTAATCCAAAGACCCAAATAAATTTTTTTTACATTACAACCCCCTGTTGAGTTTTCCATATACCTGACAATGATCGATTCAAATGAACAAAATCAGGGGGTTTAAAAGGAAGAATTTCTTATGGGGGGACAAAATAGTTTTACATATTTTACAGAATATGGGTACCATATGTGATCAATCAAGGCTTCCTGTATTTTAGCGCAAAAAACATAAACATATTAAATAAATATTAAATAATCCAAAAATTCCCAAAGCATGAATAATAATAATAAAATTAACATAGAAAAATAAAAATAAAAAGTAAAACTAAAAAAGCCAAAATATATACACGATTATTCAAAACGAGGTTAAGTTTGAAGAATTAACTTTAATTATCTGGGGATTTTGTAGTCCCAAGCTGAAACCACAAAACATTAGCGTTTTATTGGAATATTTCCAATAAGATAAGTGAAATATCGTTTAATATAATCTCCAAAACTAATAGACAGATAATCTTTGGGCGAAAAAGAAATGAGATAAAAGTCTTTAATAATCTCGCTGTCGATTTTTTATTCAATATTGTATAAATTTCGTTTTTTAATCATAATGAACCAGTACTTTAGCTTGTTCTCCCTACCGGTGATACATCTAAATAATAACATTGTGTTTTTTTCATTCCATTTTTTTCAATATTTCGCAAAGTTTTTTTATCTTTCAAAAATAATTTCATTTCTCTCCTCTCTATGAAATGAAGAAAACGGAGACAGCTCCCAACAATAAAAAATATAGTTTGATTGTATCTAAATTTCGTAATTGTGTTATTATTACAATAAATAGCAACTATACAGTAGGACCTTGTGGTTGATATAATATGTCTCATTCATATTCCTTTCTACACTCAACCCAGTTCTTCACATGACCACCATATGATCAAGCTTCTCACAGAGAGAAAATTTGTTTTGCATTATGTCACGCATATATGGGGCTATTTAGGACAAAGTTAGACAAAATATAATTGAAAAACACTCTTTTTGTTTTTAACATAAAAACTCGACTCAGACTCCCAGTTCATTGTTAGAGAGATAAGCATTGAGTAGTGGTGAGAAGGGGAATTTTTGTTTTTCTTTATATAAAAAAACTTTGTCCAACATTGTCCAAAATAAAAAAAACAACCTTGATTGGAACGATATCTGACCCTTTCCACGTGAAACAATGACAATTTGTGAAGGTGTTTTTGTGCACTGAAAAAAGCCAATCAATTGCGATTAACAATTTCTTAACAAAAAATATTTCCACTACTTTATTATAATTTCACCTCATCTAAATTTTGTAATACATGTTCATACAGGGTTACGGTAAACCCACCGTACGTTTTAGATGAACTATCTGTACGTTTTAACTATGGTCATTTTTTAAGTACTTCAAGGATATGGTTACAATAAGAACAACATCAACAGAACATGAAAACTCAAAAGCGTTTTGAATTACAATTCCGCAACTCTCTAAGTACAGTATGGTTCATTTCATACGACTTGAAGTTTTTTTTCCTCTATAACAATAGAATTAGTATTGGTTGTAAGAAACCTCTCGGTGGTATAATCTTGGTTTACACCTGAGGTAGATACTGCTGCCTCAACAATGGCGGATATACAGATTACTCAGAAATTTCAACAGAGTTTTTGTCCATATATTCCTTACATAGGAATCGCAACGCTCTCCGTCAAAATCTCTGAGTATACCTTCTGTATCCGCCTCTGCTCAATTCAAAATAAATCTTCTGTGTCGTCCTTCTTATCTTTGATGACGTCATCTTCATGTGTTCGCGCATGCGTATCATCCAATGTCTCATCATCTTCTACTCTGTACCAAACCCTACTGATTATGTAGCTGACGATTGTATTGTTTGTTACCTTTAGAGAGATTTGTTACAGGCTAACACTTCCTTAACTCAAACTCAATCTTCTGCGTCATCCTTCTTATCTTTGATGACGTCATCTTCATAAGTTTGCGCATGTGCATCATCAAATGTCTCATCATCTTCAGTTTTCGTCTCGTCTTTCGACTTCTTCGTTTCATCTTCATCTCTCCCATCGCCACTACTTCCCTTGGGCGTTCCCGCCCCAATCGTTTTTTGTTGCTTCTTGGATTGCCGCCTTTGGTGCTTCCAAATATCTTTCATCATGGATTTGAGGTCGGATAATTTACCGTTCAGTGTTTCAATGTCGGTGATTTCATCGCTGATCTTATTGATGCGCACAGTGAGCTGTGTCATGTTACTTTGCAACGATTTCAAACTGTCTTGAACGCTACTATCAGCTTCCTAAAACCACACATGAATTATAAAGTTAAACATCTCTTTCAAACAATAGGCTTTTCCAGAAACCCCACTATTGAGGATATACCGGGTGCGCCAGAAAGAAGTATACAGTGGAACCTCTAATTAGCGGACACCATCGGGGAAACGGATTAGACTTTTTTATAAGAATTTGACTAAAAAACGGCCGGGGAAAAATATTTTGTCCGCTAATCAGAGGTGTCCGCCTTTTAGAGTGTCCGCTAATTGGAGGTTCTACTGTACAAAGTTGACAAGTTATTGTGGGCTTTCGGATTGAGATATCTTGCCAATTCTTTTTTATCGCTTAGAAGAAAGCCTAACTTAAATTCTGGTATATCATACATTGAATTTGGAAAAGTAGATCAAAAGTTGTACAAAAAAACGAAAAAATTTCTTTTTGTTAAAATGATCAAAATCACGAAAAAACAGTGAACAAACTTTCAATATTTAATAAGCTATCAATCATAAAAATGCAAGTCTTTCCATCAAAACTCGTTCCAGTTTGTTCACTGTTTTTTCGTGATTTTGATCATTTTAACAAAAATAAATTTTTCGTTTTTTTTGTATAACTTTTGGGGTACCCCCAAGAAAATAAGTTGATTTAGGTACTCCCTTATCGACTATAGCAGACTAGGAAAATTTGTTCATTCTTGAAATCATTTATCTCAACTTTCCTCCAGGCTGATTCTTCTCTCAATTTGATGTATATGTCTTTTCGCCGTAGCAATAGTGACCCCACAACACTCTTTCGCTTGTTCTTTGAATTTTTTATTTCATTAGTACAGTTTCTCTTTAATTCTTATTCTAAATATGTTAGGAATTTCCGGGAAAAATTTTGGAACTGGAAAATTCCAGTTTTCCCTATTTTTCCAGTGTAGTTTAAAGAAAATTCTAAATTTTTTTTTATAGAATAATATCACCCAAAACTAGTAAACTTATTATAATCAATGTTATTTCACCTTCGGTGAAATTCAAGAATTGGAGGACCCACTTAATAACTTTCACTGGTCGAGTGTTCAAACTTTAAGATGAAACAAAGCCACACCTTAGACTTAAGTAGGATTTCTTTGATGTTGACGTAACTTTTATTGGAGATGTTATTTGGAAGATCGTCTTTATTTGGACAAAGTTTTTGCGATTTTACGACGAACCGCGTGCGAAAGATTTTTGGTAAAGTGATTTCCGCTTGTAAACAAATGTCAATCTAAAATATAAATTATACGATTTAAAAGTAATTAAAGAGTATTTAACTAATAGTACGAACTAACCAACAAGAAAATCCAAGCAAATAAGTTCAACTACCTCAAATTATATGTTTTCAAAATTGATTAAATGAGACTTAACAACAATCTATAAATTGTTTTCGTTTTCGTTGGGTCTTAATAATAATTCAATTAAACGCGCATGCGTACATATTACCAAACGATCCACCACCCAACAAACACGGAACTTTGCAACGTCCGAATAACGGACGTCAAAACAGACATCATATGCTTACTGGACAATAGCTTGGAAAGTCATTTCTGGGCGAAGTTAAAGAGAAGTTATATCAAACCTGCATAGTTGATTTGGTAAATTCAGCTTGTTTTTGTACACCTGCAATATCATCTACCGCTAAACCAACCTAAAATTGTTTTTTATATTATGTAGCTACAGTAGACTCTCCATAACTCGACCCAAGGGCAATCGAAAATCGTTCGAGTTATGGAGAGTTCGAGTAGTAGAGAGTTTGAAATTTTTGCAATTTTTTTCTCTCTAATTCATGAAATGAGTTGATGGAAATGAAATATTTGATAAAATATCTACTTTTTGGGTTAATAAGAAGGTCATAAACATATATATTTTAGCATCGTTTTGCTCCTGCGAACAACACATTCGAATGAGGCGTTCAAAAGATTCGAATGCGCGTTCAAAAAGTTCAAATGATACGTTCGAATAAAAAGGCCCAAAACCACTGTATATACAAACCATTCGAATAGGTTAAGACTCTATTATAAGACTATTTATGTAGAAAGACAATACAGCAAATTCTAGTTACGATGTCAAAAAATTCTAGTTATAGAGAGAAAATACTCCAAGGTACCAAGACAATCATTCTAGTTAAGGGAAGATTCGAGTTATGGAGGTTCGAGTAATAGAGAGTTTTTTATAAGAGTTTGTTAGGAAATTTTCACCGTGCCAACACATTTGCTCGAGTTAAGGAGAGGTTCGAATTATAGAGGTTCGAGCTATGGAGAGTCTACTGTACTTTCGAAGGCCGGAAGCAAGGGGGGACACTCATATACGCTATGTTAAGCCCTTCAAGGGTAGGTTTTTCGAGGTTCTTACAAGTTAAAAGTTTTTTGCTAAAACTGGGAGAAAATAGTCGAAAATGCACTGTAAAGATCGGGTTTTTCGGGAAATTTTGCACTGCACTGTAAGGGTCTGATTTTGAAACCCGAATTCTTGGGCAACATATCGTTGTTTTGAAATCGGGTCTCAAGTCTTTTTTACAACGCACTTTTAAGAACATAGAATGCTTAAAATTTCTAGCTGGTAAAATGAAAGACTCAAAAAGCAAGTCCAAGCAGGTAGCAATCAAAATATGAAGTTCAAAGCATTTTCTGCTGGTCATTTATAACAGAAAAAGCAAACCTTCATTCTGGAGGTCCGTTGAAAAATGTAGGTGAACTTTAAAGCCATAGAAAAAAATTAAACCAACCCTCAGGAAAGAAAGAATTTTAAGATGCTGAAAATTAAGAAATTCTTTTGAATTGAATTATTTTTGAAATTTTGAAGTTTTGAGGTCAAATCGAAATTTCCCCTACATTCTGGGGCTCCGACACTGTAAAACACGTGCTCGTAATTTAACAATAAAGTAAAACGATAAGGGCGGAAGGGCGCTCTTACCAATAAGTTCATGAGGATGATGTTAAGAACGAGAACGAATATGATAAAAATGATCCACAATATGGGGTCAACTTTTCCACCACCATAAAAGAACAATTCATCGAAACCCAGCTCTCCAGTCATCATGACACCAACCTTCACCAATGATGTCCAAGGATTCTTGAACGCTGGTGACTAGTAAAGAACAAAAGAGATTTTACAGAACAATTGTTAACTCAATGGCTAACTAGGTCAAGACGCTTTTTCACGCTTCAAATTTATTTTCTCACAAACAATCTCTATGTTATTTCAACGTTGTTTTTAACGCCAAAACAACGATCCGTGTCTGTTGGGCAGATCAAGGCTCCTAACACGAACAGTCCATTCATTATCTTTTCCTTCAATAAATAAGGCTATTGCTACCATATGCCAACAGACCAATTACAAAAGCGTTGAGTGGGGTTAAGAGGGCAGTTATTCTGTGTTGTTTGGTGATTTTCGGTTATGTAAAAAAATTCTACAACACGTTATAACCGTTATTGCATGGGTAGTTTCTGCTATTTTTGAGGACGAATTATTTAAATGGAGAGGGATGATAATTATTTTAATATCAGATATATTTTTAAATTTTCATTCTTAATCAGCCATTCTATTCATGATATGCGTAAGTTAGCATTACGTCATTTTTCCTAACGGAAACACCCAAAATAGAGAGCAAATTCCGGATTTTTCGGCTATTTCCGTTAGGAATAATGACGTAATCTAACTTACGCATATCAGGAATAAAATTTTATTGGAATACTCACGCATTAACAGCTTGGATCAAAAGTACTAACCCCAGCAGTAGGCACAATACGTTTTTCATCGAAGTTGTTTCAACGTTTTCACAATGTTTTAAGCTCGAAAAAGACGTTGAAACAACGTTGAAAAAAAAGCTTCATATGCATGCTGGGTAGTTATGCATGCTGGGTAGTTATTTTGATCCAAGCTGTTAATGTGTGTACGCCTCTCTAGAAATTTAGAGCACTGGGTTTGGCTGATTGTGAATGAAAATCAAAATCAATTTTTTGTCCAGTATGATTTTTCTAAACTTTTGATCTTCGCCATAAAAATATCTGATAATAAATAATTCATCCCTCGCTCCATTTAAATAATTCCCCAAAAGTGCTAAAAACTTTCGATTCTACACTTACAAATCCAACAAATAACTGTTTTGTTCAGTATGATTTTTCTAAACTTTTGACTTAAAAATATAGACTTACCTGTCCGTCTCTCAACAAAATGAAGAATGCAAAAGCGAAGGTGGCGATGAAAAAGATGAAGACAACAAAGAACTTGAAGAAAGTTTTGAAGACGTACAAGAACATGACGATGTAGATACCGAAGACCGGCACTTTACGTATAAACAGCACGAAATTCAACCAGGATAAGAACAAGCCTAATGATCCAAAACTTTTCTGGTATGTACCGCATCTGTGAAACAAAAGAAGTTTAAAAAAAATATTTACAATTTGTTCAATGTTTTTTCACTTGAATGGTCAATATACCAAAGAATGGGAAAAAATAAGTAAGGATATAGCATTTAGCATTGCACTCTCACTATCGTTGAAAAGGAGCAACCTCGTTCCTTGGGCTCTTCGCGCACCATTTGACAGGCGCGCCATATAAAAATGTAGAATTGCGCAGAGGATACCCTGGGAACGAGGTTGTGAAAAACTCTGGGGAAATAAACATAAAAGGAGTTGCGGAACAATCGTTCCTGTTTTCGCAAAGCGAAATATATAGGATTTAATTTAATAGGATTACAGGAAGAAGAATTGCAAAGCGATTTAAACCATGTAGATTTGCAAATGTTGAAAAATTTGAAAAAGATTCTCTATAAAACTTATTTTAGGCCCATTAGGGCGCACAAGCATCTAGTCAAAACAATATGACACAACCGCAGATCGAATATTTCTCTACTTTCTCTTTTACCTGAAACCAGTCAGTGATTTCATTATATCACCTCTAGTTCATATCATCAATAACTCAATAAAGACCGGTACTTTCCCAGACAAATGGAAAATCGTACGCGTCTGCCCTATACCGAAAGTGAAAAACCCAACAATAGCGAAGGATTTCAGACCAGTGTCGATTCTCCCTATCCTGTCAAAAGTGTTCGAAAAAGTCATTCTTATGCAGATTCTGGAACACATCGAGTTATCCGTTTACAACCAAACGCAATCTGGTTTCCGTAAAGGTCATTCGACATCGACCATTCTACTAAAATTGAGAGACGAAATAAAAAAAGCTATGAACAAAAACGAAATAACACTTGCGGTTTTGATAGATTACTCGAAGGCTTTTGATACAATTGACCATTCATTAATGGTCCAAAAGCTCCGAAATCTTGGTTTCGGTTCTTCTGTAATCAAAGTCATCATAAGTTACCTGTCCAACCG
>JAUJPO010081716.1:0-10548 GCA_032270745.1 Tiaropsis multicirrata
TTTTTGTTGTTAAGGCAGTTAAGAATGATGGACTTAGACCTTTATTTTTGTTAATTATGATGGACTTAGGCCTTTTTAAAATTAAACATGGTTTTTAGTAGATCTTCAGACTAAAGTTTTTGGTCCTTTTAACCCCAAACCTTCATTATCAGTATATGAAAAGAAAGCTAGTGACCCAGAGATTCAGAAATATCAACAACCTCAATTTTCATAAAAATGGACTTAGGCCCCTTTTGAATTGGAGGGTACCTGAACTTAGGCCCCTTTTGAATTGAGGGGTACCTGGACTTAGGCCCCTTTTGAATTAAGGTAGCGATTTAAAGAGTGAGTTCGATAGAAAGGAAGTGAACTTTTCTTGTAAAAGCAGTAAAAAACACTATTTTTTTCAAACCAGAAGAAGTTTTTTTAGCAGACGCTCAAAAGGTAAATAAAACAATGACAATAAAACAATGATATGATATGATAGTGATTTAAGGAAGGAGGAGGAAGGAATGTACTTATTGAAGGAGCCGTCAACCGTTAGCTCATTGCTATTAAAATCCTTTATATTTGTTTCCCTAACTCATGTGTAGAAAAATAGAAAATTATATTTTATCATCGTAGAAAATGAAATAAAAATGAAAACTAGGGCAACTCATAACTTGTGGATTAAAATTGCAACTCCTGATTTCAAATTACAACACACAACTTGTAAAACATAACTTACATATTATGAAGTCTCTTTTAAAATGACCCTTCCCCTTGCTGACAATTTTTTCATTGTAGGTTGAGAGATAAAAGGTCAAATTTATAAATTTAATTATCAAAGAAATTCAATCGATATTAGCTGCCAAATCAAAAGGGGTGACAAAATTAGGGAGGGGTGACAGAGATAGGGCCATCTACATTGTCAAATGGTGATACATTGCATTTATTTGCAATACTTTTCACTGTGTATTTTACAGAATAGAGAAATAGAAATAAAACGGAATAAAAACTTTAAAATGGTGACAATAAGGCGCAAGTCGTGCATGCTAAGAAGGTCAATCAAACTCAAAATTACAAAATGCAACCAAAACAAAAAAGCTGTGTATAAACATGTTCTGTTGCTCTTTGATTTATGATTGATCAACATGGTTAGCAAAAGTTTGTTGTATTGTAGTGAAAATTATTTTTATATACAGTCATGTCAGCTTCTATAAAGAAGCGCAGTTTTTAAATTGCTTTATCTGAAACGCGGTGTCTCGATAAGTAATTTTACCATAATTAAAGATTACTATGGTTATGAACCCCTGAAACTACATTTATCAATCTAGCGACCATTTGACCTGGTTGGCTGGTTCCAGAAACACTTGTCTCGATAAGTAAATATTTCTGAGTGAAAATTATGGCAGAGTAATCAGGCCATTTTTTATGCCTTTAAACGGTCTGATTATCGGATGCTGCCCCTCTCGAAATTTTCTAGTTATGTTAAAATTTGTAGCAAAAACAGTCTTTTTGTACAAAACTACCCCAAAAAAGTGCCCTTTTAAGTTTCCATCAGACGCTGCCCTGCCTTTCCAAAATTTGGCCTGGTAATGCAAAGTATCACCTGTCAACGGTATGTAGATTGATATTATCTTGGCAAAAAGGTTGAATTTAGCAAAATTAAAAGATTGAACACAATGAAACAAAATTAATTTTTGATTGCCAAACAATTGAACAATCAAAATTTACCAAAAATTTGGTGTTTAATTGAATTTTGATTGTGTTTGGCAATCGAACACCAAAATTTTGATTGTGTTGGCTAATAATGACATCATTTCCTAGAAATTTATACCTGTAGGCCAACGGCAGAAATGATGTGTCGTGTGTCATTATTATTCATCAGCTAAAATCAGCCAACGGATAGTTTGAAGAAAAAAGGATCTAGAGCTATTAACCAATTTTATAAAAAAGGATTTCAAAAATGTGCTTTTCATCAAATGAGCTCAAAAATTTAACTCATTTCATCTAACTCGACATCTATTGCGTGTTTTGAGCCTTCTGGGCCATCGTAATTATGCATTATGCATTTTGTGTTATGCATTTTGTGTTATGCATTATGTGATATGCAGTAGCAAGGCTTGAAATAACAATATTCTCATGGTCAGACATGATGTCCAAAGCAAATCAATTTGGGTTGGACATGTCCGATTACATTTTTAGTAAAATTGGTCGGACATGTCCGATGTGTTCTTTTTTTTGGTCAGACAAATTAGAATTAAAGTTTTTATAGACAACAGACAAATTAGCAAGTTTATTTCGCGCTTTTTCAACTAAGCTTTGTTTAACTGCAGAGAGTTTCTGTGTGTAAATAAAGAAGTTACTAAACTTGTGAGATTATATTTTCTTTGTTTCATTTGAAAATACATATGACAAATTTTTTTGAAGACACCAAAAGTAATTGGATCGTACATGATGTCCGACTAGAGTTTATTTGGGTCGGACATGATGTTCGACTAGAATGTATTTGGGTCAGACATTCCAGCATTCAATTTTGTATTTGGCCGATTTAATATATTTAGCACCTTTAAGCTGTTATAACTTTATTAAATTCAGCAAGGGAATATTGGCAAGTTTTGTCCTCACTCGCATCTTTAAAGTCCCGTAAAAGTGGATGTTTTTGTCTATACTCTGTCATAAAGTTAGTTAAACTAGCCGTTTTTCAATTGGTCCTTGATGATCTACAATCATCCACAAATCACGAGTCGCAGAGCCGGAGCCAATAGACCTCTTATTTGTTTACGTTTTTCGGCTGCCGTACGCACATGCGTTAAATAGTCAGTGTTTTTTAGAGGCAAAACACTCGATAAATTAGCTGGAGGCACCTTGTTTTCCAATGATATTTCAAAAAGCATTGCTCAGATCTTTTTGAAATTTTCATATGATATTCTAGGTACAACTCAGATACCATACTAAAATTTCAAAGTTCTTCTTGCCCCCAGCTAATGTTGTGATATTTTTGCCTCCAAAAGTCGGGCCGTTTGGCGGGTCGCATTGTTTATGCGCGTCACAAGATAAATGGTCTATGGCACCACCTGGGAGTTGTAAGTGTTTGCGTCGTAATCAATACACTTATTGTTTTCGTTTGGACAGTTTTTTTTTGCAAACTCCTTCGTAAAAAGTTGACGCTTTAACTTTAATTTTAATAATTTTATGAGGACGCTTTTTTAGATGGATTCTCTAGCTAACTGCGTGAAGTAAAAATAAAAATATCTTACCATTTCTCAGCAGCTTTTGATGGGTTAAAAGCTCTTTGAATCCAATAGTTTCCCATGTATCATAACTCAATTTCTTGGAAAAATAGATCAAACACAGGAAAGAAGGGAAGCCAAAAATTAAGAAAAAATCACAAAATGTCTGCTTTTTGAGCAGTTTGCGGACCAGCTTTTTCATCAATGGTGTCGAGGTTGTTTGTTGAGCATAGAAGCGAGTCCAAAATGGTAGCCTAAGTTATTGTTTTTCGATTGTGACGGCAATACGTACACGTACACGGCATGCAATCGCCGAGAAACCAAAACATCATCACGGCGGGATAATGTCGGAAAACCTCTCCGTGTTTTCTATTCTCTTCGTGCCGCCCACCCTCTCGACAGCTATCTAACCAGCGAACGCTGCTGGATATAAATGATTTGCTCACTGGACCAACTATACGGCGCGAATAATTTGGGCTCTGGAGTCGAGGCGAGGGTGATGCGTACGTGCCGCCTTGCGCTTAGCCTGCACCAAACTCTACTTCTTTATGTAGCTGACAATAGTAGAATTTGTTACATTTAAATAGATTTTGTGTGCCAGCGTGTATCGTCTGGAAAAGAAAGCCAACGCCAAGTTAATCGCCTCGAATTTGTAAAACATTCCATTGTCTCCAGCAGAACCCCAGATCTGGGGTTCTAGCGACACAAGAAAATCGTCTAAACGTTACAAACCCCATACACGGAAAGATTCTTTTGAAAATCGTCCCACTGTGCAAGTTTGGGACAGGCTACCTACCTACCTTTTGCTACCATAGTCACAAGAGAAAAACCCATGACTATGACCATGTCTTACTGTATGACTTTGAAGCGGGAAGTTATATAAATACTTATAAATATTTTCTATTTGCTATTCTGTATTTAACAGTGAATGATGATCTTGAAAATATAGTATAGTACTTCTTGTAGAAGAAAAAAATCGTTTTAACACCCCTTTAGGTAGATATGTGTTGATCACGAAGAAGAAATTCTTCGTTTTCTTCTGCCCTGTTTGACCTCGAAGCATTATGTTCTTATATACTTTGTTCTTTAAAAAAACATGTATGCAAACATTTCCGCAATTGATAGTTTTTGTCAGGGCGGAAATGCGGCCGCCCAAATTTTAAGGAAAACGCGAAAAGAATGAGCGCAACACGCTAAACCACGGACGTACTGAGGCGGATTTGATGGGGCGGCATAAATTGACGGTACGGAAGGAAAATAAAGAAAAGAAAAAGGAGAAAAGCCGTTTTAACAAATATTCCTCTATAGGTAGGGAAATATTGAATTAAATGAAAACGAGGCCGGGTTGTATGTTTGGACTTTTATAAGACATTTAACCGTGAACAAAAGTGATCATATAAGGTGATAGAAAAGAGCTTTTGAGCTCAAATTTTCAGGATTCATTCGTTTCTATTGTTAGAATCTGGAAGTTTTCTCTTTTTGGTGGTACTGCCTGAAAGATTCAAAGACTTCGATTACAAAATATGAACGAGCGAACAAAAATGACAGTAGTAAAATTAATTTTTTGATATCGGGTTAGAGGCTATCGAGCAAGAAATTGGAGACTCTTTCCAAGAAGAAAAAGGCTCGCGTGAAAGAATGTTTCTAAAAAAATGATGATGCGAGTAAATTCAAAAATAGATGTACTTAAGACAATGGTCATAAACAAATACAAGGTATTGAACAATAGCAAACCTGAACAGACCCATTAAAGACTTAAAAAAGTCCTCAGGTTATGACAAAACTTGAATTTACCAAAAAATCACGATAAGTTTCAGTTATGGGCAAGAAATCATCCAAGAACAAATAAATACAATCAGACAATACACAATACACTTGCCATGTTTATTATGCAATTTCACTTATAAAAAGTAGTATAAATACAAGAAGCAAAAATGATACTTGGACAGAGAAGCTACATAGAGAGAACAACACAGTCTGATCAAGATACAAGATAACACATCCCGTGAAGTTACAACAACGATTCATCACCACATTATAAATTAGTAAGTGAAAACTCAAAGGAAGGAAGGAAGAGATAAATTGCTAATTAAGAAATTGATGATAATAATTTAGTGGGGATATACTTCTTAAAGATACTTTTGGGGATATATTTGAAACTATGTTTTTTTCAAAATTACACCGAATATATTTAACAATTAGCTTATAACTAAGAATAGTGCTTCACTTATGGAACCTAGAGGTCCCCTAATGACCTCAAAGAAAATGCTCTAAAACCGCAAAACCTTTTTCATATGTTGCACCTTTTGCATCTGTATATGTTGTTCGAATTTCAGGCGATTCAAAATGGTTTCCAAAAAGATGACATCATCAATGGTCCTGTTATTGATTGTCATTTCAATTTCAACCTTCCATGAAGTACATTCTGCAAACTATAATGTGTATTTCCCCGAAGCGATGATGTTGAAATATAACAACAAACCTTACATGCGTGTGTATCAAACAGAATTCGCGCCAGCACCTGGAGTATCTCAAACAACGTATCCACCAACGACCTCCAAGTTTAAAGACATCTACAAAGAGGTCGATGGCAACGTCATCATTTATCCTGATGGTGGCGATGTAAACAATAAAGGGTTTGTCGGCATTGGTGATTATCGCAACCAGATCAAATTCGTTGAAAATTATAAAAAGCAAGGAGCCACAAACCCGATGATCAAATCGTTTCTGGTCCCTTACCAAACCGTTTATGACATAGTGAGCGTGGTGAAGCCAGAAGAAGGTAGTACTAGTAAAGACTCCATCAATGTTGATATCGCTTATTCCAATCAGTTCGGTCTTATCCGTGCTCATATGGATATTTTAAGAGATAACGCCCTTCCCGATTCTCTGGTGACAATGGCGGAAAAATCAATCAGTGGCCTTGAACTTGGCAAAATAGAAATCATCTCGATGGCCACGCTTACTGATCAATGGAAAGCGAAAGGAATCCCAGATCATTCAGCAAGCTCAAGCAAAGAAATGGAGGTTAGCTTCAAACATTGTTACCTCGTTAGTGTAACCAAAGAAAGATTTCACATTCCAATTTATGTCCACAACTCCACTTATTAAGATCTTGGGGGGGGGGGGGAGAACTGAATGTGCCATAGTCACACTCATAGTCAGGGTCCCTTTTTTACCTTCAAAAACAAGGTGAGTCTAAAAGAAAATCCATGAAAATGGAAACCATTTCTTTGTATTTTAGTGCTATTCAGGTCATCCGATGTAAGGTACGCAATCATAGCAGACACGTGACCTTTTTTCAACGCGTTCTTTTAGCGTCAGGACGTTAATTGGATGTTTCGACGATAAAATATTCTGTACCACAGTCGAACCATTTTTAATTAATTTCTACATTCAAATAACCAGCGTCTATCATACCCTTTCCCGAAAATGCTCTTGTTCTATTCTTTTCCTAGACACCAAGCAAATTGGACATGAATAAGGTTCCACTAATCAAAGTAGGTCCTTCCGAAACCGGAATTACTTCGATCATGTTGGAGAAAAGCACGAAATTACAATCAAGATGGGCTGGTGCCAAGCGGTTCGTTTCAAGTTTGGATTCCTATGTTATACAGATCCGTAAATGTCCTACATCTGATGGTGTCAACAAGCTGAAGAAATACGACACCAAAACAATCATTGATCTTCATTACGGCGTTAAGGAACAAGTCAAACGAAAAATTGATGGAGGTTACTTGGTTGGTTTGGGTGACTACACCATTTCGCAAACGTCGGCGTTGCTTACAGAAATCAACGCAGAACTGATCAAGACCGAAAGTTTAGATGCCACAGGTGCTGCTACATCTACAAGGATCATGGATGACGTAATCAAACATCTTGAACCGGTCAAGATGTCAAATTGCTAGTTTTATTGCAAATGAACGAACATTCCTGGATCAACGTCTTTTGAAAACGGACTTAACATCCCACTAGGTACGGAACATTGTTTTAACGTCTAACAAACGTTGTTTCAATGCCAGAGCGTTACTTGGACGTTGAAATAATGTTGTTTGCCTGCTAGGTGTGGGGTCTTTTTATGTAGCTTTATAATGATTAATTTGATTTTTATTGATCTGGAAACGTGTGTTATTATTCCCTCGCTAGATAGACGATTCTACCGTCTAAGACAAAATCTCTAATCGACGAAATAAGAAAATGAGAAAATTTTGCGACCGCGCGAAAAAACGTTGTCACGGGTATTTAGGAAGTCTTTCAAACTCTACCGCCGCGCTAATTTTTCTTTTCAGCCTTGTACGGCTCGCAAACTCAGCGACACCTTTTTTTCTGATTACAAATATTTAACGGACGATAAAATTGTCTACTCTCTAGATTGAAAAGAAAAACTTGAAAGAGCAGAACTGAATTGAGCCCATAAAACCGAAGCAGCCAAACTGTACACAATTTTTTTTTCTTGAGTCATTTTAAAGCGTAAAGGGATTTTACACAGCACTTTTGAATTTCTAGTTATTGTTTTTATTTTGAATAACTTTATAGTAAATTCTTAATATTTCTTTTTCTTACTAAATAACAGAACTGTCTACTTTTCCCGCGAGCATTTGTTTCATTATTTTTGTTGTCAAACTATCTGAAGGAGTGTGTTACTCTCAAACCAAGATTACCAAACAGTTCAAGAGAGCCCCCCAGCGGTTTGCGTGATGACGTGATAGACCTTTTTTTAGTTCGTGATGGCGTGATTTTAAATTTTAAAGTGCATGATTGCGTGATCTAAGTTGTCTGTGTGATCGTGATAAAGAGAAAACTTTAGTTGTGATTGCGTGATTGATGTTCTTTTTCATGAAGCGTGATAAAGGAATTGAACATTGAACACTTTTACATACCGACGTTATCGAATTTTTCAATTGAAAATAAAAATCATCCTGCGCCATTTTATACTATAGCTCTTCTTCTGATAGAATCTTTTGCATGACGCAATCTCGATGGGCTAATTTTGAAAATGTTGGCGCTTCCTTATAGATACTACTTTATTCGGATTAAATTTCGCGAGCAAAAAAAGTTGCAAAATCTTTTGGATTTAATTTCACAAATGACCCTAAAAATGGACATATTTTACCAAAACTGCATTTTTTTATACTTAATTTTGCTAAAATGGTAGTTTCAAAGATATACCCCACGCAATTTGGCGAGACAAATTTTGGCGAAAAGGGCAAAAAATCGCGAAATTTGCGAAATTTAATTTCGCGAAAATTAATCCGAATAAAGTATATTACACACCTTTTTATAAGAATAGCTTCTATAAGAATATCAGTGTGAAGATTGCTATAATACTAAAATGATATACCAAAGCAAAAAACTATCCACATGGGAAATTTTAACTGAAACCTTACTCTGAAAATACAGCTCCTCAAATCTCCTCTTTATTCTCAAATTTGTTGAATTTTCTTCTCAAGTCACCTCATGTAAAGTTCATGAATGATCAAAAGGGAAAAGTTCCACTTGTTAGACTTGTCAATTGTAGGACAGTACATTTGATAGACAAGTGTCTAAAAATTAGCCTGTCTAACAAATGGGATGGGCACTTCGTCGACAGCCCAGATGATCGAATACCCACTTGGCCGAAAATATCGACAATTCGACAACCAATTGTTTGACAGGTCAGTTGTTTGAAAGTATGTCAACTTAATGGTTGTCGAACAAATGGTTAATCACCTGTTCGGTGGTCAGTTGTTCGACAACAATTTTGAATTGCGATATTTGAGCTGATTATATTACTTCAAACCCTAATACGCCTAAGTTGCTTGAAGCCCAACCTCTAAAAGAAAAACCAGTTTACAAATTCTATAAAATGGGTCCTGTACATGATATCCTCGCTCGCTAAACATTTCTATCCCGGGTAAAAAAAAATTTCAATTGACGAGATGATAATTGGTACCGTTGTATCTGACGACCTGAGATTGTAAGGCGGACGGTTGAAATCTCTCTTAACTCTCTTATATTTGAATGATAATGTAAAGTTAGACCAGTCGTTGATTCAACACACAGTACGCAACACTAGCGTTCCCTACGTTCGCTCTAAATAATTCCAAACCTCTCGTGCTGTCGCCCGCGCGTTCTACTTTATAAGCGTTTTATGACTCAGCCGGAAAACTAGACGTTTGTTAGTCTAGTATGAGTAGAATCCCCTATATAGATTTGAATTACTAGCTAATTATATAAAAATGTCAAACAACTTGGAGTCGATCAAATGAGTATCGAACATCTGGAACTTAGAACAAGTGGGCTGTCCAACAAAAAGCTATATCAGTTGTTCAACAGGTCACTTGGCCGACAATTTACCGAAAATGTCGAACAAGTGACTCGTCGATTTAAAGACCTGTCGAACAAGTGAAATGGCCCAATCAAAAGTTTATATGACGCTCTTGTAATTGTCATAAAATATTGGCCTATGTTCAAGACATTGATTTCCTAAATTTACTGAAAATCTTTCTGCGCTATCGCTTCGCTCGCAAGAATACCTGGAGACTGCTTCAGATTTTTTGGCTTGCATAGCATGCTCTCCTTAAAGAAATATATATATTTCTTTTTGGGGGGAGCGAGATATTCTAAATTTCTGAGGGTAACTGCCTGACATGTTTGGGGGTACATGTAAATTCGTCAGTGAGGGCTGCTTTTAATCAGTTTGAATATACAGTATAGCGGTTTTAGCCAGGCTGAAGAATGTAAAATCTCAAAATTTTCTTGTCGGACCCAACCATGAAGGATACTCCAATGCTTAGATTTCACAGAAATCTTCCTAGTTTATTATAGTTGATAAGGGGTAATAAATGAAAAGAATTTATTGGAAGCTACCTAAAACATCTCAAATCTAAAAAAGGAGCTTGATATATTTGGGGGCCTAATTTCTTTGGGGGTACCTAAAAGAACTTTTTGTCTGTTTATTTTTAGTAACAAATTAGCAGGGCTCTTAGCAGTCATGAAAAACCTGAAGTCTCCTCAATTCTTCTGAAAATCTATGAAATCCCTTCAATTTTTCTTCCTAAATCTCCTCAAAAAAAAAGGTGAAAATTTCTCCTCAAATGTCCTCATTTTTGCGAAATTAAATGTTATGGGAACCCTGAAAATAAGAATACATTAAGCATATTTTACCCTCATTGTTTGCCAAATCATAAGATTTCACCCTCAATGTAAAAATACTATTACAGTTGAACCCATGTAATTCGAATTCTCAAGGGACCGAGAACTTCGTTCGAATTACATGAGTTTTCGAATTATAGGACTGTGATTAAGTTTGATTAAGTCGGACGGGACCGAAGATTTTGTTCGAATTGTATGAGTTTTCGAATTATAGGAGTTC
>JAUJPO010081727.1:0-10548 GCA_032270745.1 Tiaropsis multicirrata
AAATTCCGCGAAATTTGCTGTTTTTGAGGTCTGAACCGCGAAATTAAATTCCGCGAAAATTTCTTCCCGCGAAAATTAGGTAACTTCTACGATCCTAGTTTCAAAATATCAGTGGTTAAGTCTTGCTTTTATGACAGAACTCGTGGGTGTTATAAGAGAAGTAAGTATTTGGTTAGAGTGGTTAAGGTTTAGTGTTTTGTGTTCTTTTGGGGTTTATGGATCATATTTAGTCAGGAAAAAGTGACCAAATTTTCCTTAGGTGACTAAGTCTTTCCTCGACTTTTTTTTAGGTAGTTTTCACTTTTATTGAATTAAACATTTGATCTTTTTTTTTCTCTTTCAGATTTAACCTAATAAACAAAAAACAATGAGAAAATGATAACCGACATAGAAGGAAATGCACCACCCTGCTTTACGGGCACATCACCCACACCGCCTCCAGAAGAGCAAGATGTTGTTTATATGAAACAAGCGCTTCAACTCTCTAAAGAAACTCTCGAAAGACGTGAAGTTCCCATAGCCTGCCTTATTGTTTATAAAGGTGACGTCATCGCACGTGGATCCAATGACGTCAATCGCACGAAAAACGCGACACGGCACGCGGAGATGTTAGCAATCGAGGAGGTTCGATCTTACGCGAAGGCAGAATCGCTAGACTCGAAGCAGGTTTTTAAAGACTCGACTCTTTATGTTACAACAGAACCGTGTGTTATGTGCGCAGCGGCGCTGAGGCTAGTTGGCTTAACCCGGGTTGTTTACGGTTGTGGGAATCAACGCTTCGGTGGCTGCGGATCCAAGCTAGATGCTCATTCTAGACTAGTTGAAAACTCGCCTGAAATAGGACTACAACCTGATGCTAAACGATTGAAAACGAACGCTCTGTCTGGAGGTTGCTTGGTTGCTATGGGAAACCCTTTGATATGTAGGACAAACATAATGGCGGATGAAGCTGTCAATATGTTGAAATTGTTTTATGCTGGAGAGAATCCCAATGCGCCGACCCCTAAAGATAAGAGTGGGCGAATGGCTGCGTTATTGAAAGAGAAAGAGAGTTGATATTGGGCTTTTCTGAAAAAATAACCCGTACCCCCTGTTGTCGATTTTTCTTAACACTAACTCCCCTGGATATCCTTGGTCTTCAAATTCGCCTTATTTAGTTTTAAAAATATCAAACTAGAAATAGCGAATGACAGAACAGACATTTTCGAATTTCGGTAGAGTAGATATAGGATCTGGTACAGCAAAGGTCAAAATCTGTCCCCGGACATTACTTAAAAACAGCAATAACACGACATTTCAACGGACAAACAAAAATTAAATTTATTTACCATTTTTTGATTGTCTTTCAATTCTTAAAACTGTTTAAAATATTTCTCTCAATTTGTGCAAAAAACAATTTTGTTATGTCCGAAATTTCATCCCGATCCTTAATCCTTTAGTAGCCATTTTTTTTTCGTCCTATCTTACTAATGATTCTTCTTCAACTTCATTCTCTACAATTCCGTGATAAAATGTACTCCAATTTTTCTTTTTCTTTTTCTTTTCTTTTTTATTTTCTTCGTGTCGCACATTCATGAGAAAAACAAGAAACAGTGAATATTTTTATCCTATATTCAAACAATGTGATTTCTTACCCCCTGGTTGCTACTAAAATTATATGCAATTTTGGTATTCATTTCATAACAGTCCAGGGGGTAACTATATTATTTTAGTGAGATTCCTATATTCAAACACTGATTTTAAACCCCCTGGTTTTGCTGTTCTACTTAAGCAGTAACTAATTTGCCTCCAGGGAGTTGATTTTGATTTTTGAAAGCTCCTATTTACACTAATTACTTTCGTTGTTTGAAATATAACGACCCCCTGATCTGTAATTTTAATCTCAAAGGAGAAACATGGTTTGATTTTATAAGTGCTGAGTTTAAAGGCAATCGATCGGGTTAATATGATACCGAGTCAGCAGCCCGTCAGCAGTGAAAAGCAAGAACGTTGATTGGTTCTTAAAATTAATTCACTAAGCTTTTTTTTCCATTATGCTAACTTTCACACTTGAACAAATTTTGGCACTCATTTAAATCCTCAAGTCTCTGTAAAACGTGTAAAACGACTTTAATAAGTATGTCTTGGAATTTTGGCATATTATCTTTTTGGGTAATTTAAAGATGTCCAAAAATAACAAAATGGTTGATCGCTTCGTAAATGTTAATGTCAAAAAGTGGGATTGATGTTAATAGTTTATAGCGTTAGTAGTTAATAGGTTTGATATGTTTTGATCTTTTTTTGGTTCTGTGATCCTCATCTTCGATGGATCCTATCCCGTTAACGGGAAGCGACTGTCTGTCAGGGGGTAAGAACGTAATCAACATTTTCAGTTTTCATAGTTCTTTAAAAAAATAAATCTTTCTAATTTTTGAGCCTTCATGTTTTACAAGCCTTCAAGTTTTTTATAAATAAAAAAATTTCATTTATACCGTTAATGTCAATATTGAGGTTGGCATGGAAACCAAAGTTTGGTCACACAATAAATAAAATTATAACTTACTTAGATATGTTGCGTGAACCTTATTTTCAGGTCCTTTATTCGGAAGGATTACGTAATCTTGAAAAAATATTTCTTTCGGAAAACTTTATCAACACTTTCGATTTCACTTTTTTTTTGGAAAAGTATTTAAAACATGCCATATACCTTTAAAGGTACTAATTTTCGCGCGTATTAATTTTCGCGCATCAATAAAAAAAATATTTCGCGTGTATTAATTTTCGCGCACCAGCCAATCGTCTTCAAATTATTGGTATTGATTTTCGCGCACAAAGACTTTCTATATTTTTTTTCTAGACATACAAATAAAAATGAAGAAATTTTTAGAGATAAATGCCACTTTCTTTCCAATAACAAAAATACATGGTATTAATTTTCACGCACTCCCTGCGCATAATTTCGGTATTAAATTTCGCGTATTTTTGGGCCTCTGCGCGAAATTGCGCGAAAATTAGTACCTTTAAGGTAATTCCTTTTTCCTCTCGTTGCAGCAAAAAAACTAGAATTTAAAAAGGTTCAAAACGTTCTTAGCTGGTTGATTTGTTTAAGTACGAAGCCGTTTGCTGTTTGAGGAAATCTTCACAAACTTCGACATTTTACTCGTACCTTTACTGTAAGGACATCCTACAAAACGTATTTGATCCACCTAGTAGGATTTAATGTAATCTGTTTTACAATAATTTCAAACTTTATCCCTTTTCGTTGTTTAGCTTCCTATTTTGACATAGTTAAATTTTTAAAGCCAATTTGTTAAAAGGCCATATGCTGAGTCAGTGGTGGAAATTAAGAACGTTGATTGGGTCGTAAAATCAAATCATTGAACTGTTCTAGAAATCCTAGTTGTTGTTTTTTTACTCAAAACGCAGACCTTTCATCCCAAACTTTGTTATTATTTGGGAATCCGAGCCATTTCAAACTTTCGTCTGCAAATTTATATTTCTATATAGTTCTTTTTTTCTCTCGTTGCAGCAAACTAACAATACAAAAATACACAAAATTGACTGGTATTAAAAATAAAATGGTAGCAATCATCAGAAGTACATTCAAACTAGCCCGTTCAGCACCAAGTAACCAAGCAAAATATCTCATCTCTGCGATCAAGAGACTATCCACCTCTACAAACACTACATCGTACTGGGATTACTCTCCATCACATGGTCCTACAGAATGGTCCAAAACTTGGCAAACTAGCGGTACCCGGCAATCGCCAATTGACTTGTGCACCAAAACAGCCGTCTTTGATTCCGACTTAAAATCCTTCATCATAGACAAGAAACCTGTCTCTTTTACAGCTACAAATCTTGGCAATAATGTTTCCATGTCGCCTCACCAGGGGAGCGAAATTTTACTCCAAGCTGGTCCGCTACTAAATGCGTATCGCTTCGATGAGATGCACATGCACTGGGGAGAGATCTCAGTGTGCGGATGTGAGCATACGCTTAATGGCCAACGCTTTGCTGGAGAGCTCCATCTAGTGCATCGGAATACAAGCTATGTCGAACAGCGTCAAGCTATGGATAAACCTGATGGTTTGGCTGTTTTAGGTGTATGGCTTGACGCCCAAGACGTCCATACTTGCCACCCTGGTTTAGATTTGATTTTCGATATGTTTGGGCGGGTCAATGAGGAAGGAAGCCAGACCAAGAGTTCTAGTGAGTTTTCACCCTACCAATTATTGCCCGCCAAGCAAGATGCCTTTTTCACGTACCTCGGCTCTCTAACGACGCCTCCGCTACTAGAAAGCGTCGTGTGGACCGTCTTCATGGAGCCAATTAAAATCTCAATGAAACAATGGATCCAACTGAATAGCGTCACGACTTCGAAGGGTCCTCATGGTGGGGACCGCTTTTGTAAGCAATGCGCCAATTCAACTGTTTCACCCTCTGTTATTTCAAATAATTTTCGGGAAGTTCAAGATTTAAAGGGTAGAACCGTTCGAAGTTCTATCAATCTTTCAAACCAATAAGAACCTCTTTACATCTGTGCCAGAATTACGAAGAAATTTTCAAGGCCTCTTCTACACCTTATTTCTATTTATTGATATACATTTTCGAAGCATTTGCACTTTAGTAATCTTTTGGAAAACGAGAAAAATATTTTCCTAAGCAATTTTTTAATATATATTATTTTCAACTTTCAACATGTCTATTACTGGATCGACAAACTTAAACGTATTTAAATATTATTTTAGCTTTAATATTTATGAATTTTTTATTGTCGACTCAAAAAAATATGAGCGCTTTGATTGGTCGAGAGCATCGACAGAAATGCGATATTAGTATTAGTATTTCACATGGTGTGAAATATAACCGCGTTTCTTTCAAGGGGACTGGGAAGCGAGAGAAGAAAATCACAACAAACAAGCCGAAAATTAGCCAAGCCAAAAGAATAAAACAAAATTAGACAAATATTTTTTGATTAACTCATCATTAAAAGAATCTTTGGAAATTAAATATTAAATATTGAAATAAAAAGTTTCTGTAATAAAATTACTTTTTAAATCTTTCAAAAAATGTCTGGAAATTTCTGCAGGCAAGTTTTTCATAAGAAAGTAAAACGAATGATCATATCGCAAAGTTTTGACTCTTGTGCTTGACGAGAAATATTAACCAACAAGAAAGTTAACCAACATAAACCAAGTCTTTATCATAAGAAGTAGTTCGGAACGAAATAGATCTCAAACAAGCATCAGCTTTCTCCAAAAATTACAAACTTTTCTGGGTCATTTCAGCTCCCATGTTTGGCTTCATTCCTTCTCATGAAAGTTCAAAGCATTTTAGAAGGACAGCAAGTTACGACATTTTCCAAGTTAAAAAAATTGTTTTGTTTTGTAATCACGATCAACTCGATATTCAACAACAAAGCAATCCATGCCATTATATTACACTTCTCGATCAAGTCGATCAACACAAATTCATAAAAATACCCAAGCCAATTTGTCAGTCTCTTGAATGTCATCTTCCAATAAAAGAAAAAGCTCTTCCAAAATTCTCTCCTCTAGACTTCCAAATATAAATATCTACGAAAAGCTATAGATGCGTCAGCACTCATCAAGAAATCTTTCGTTTTGTTTTGATTTTGGCGGCAAGATTTTATTTTTGTTGTTCAAGATTCAAAAAACATTTCAAACGTTTTTTGTTCGAAATTCGACGTTCGAAAGAAATAAAAAGAAAATGGTGTGTGGTGGAAACATAAATAAAAACAAATGAAACCAATTTTTTGGGTCAATAATAAAATAGTTATCGGATAACTTCTCGTGCAATACTCGAATATTTTACTCGTTCCGGATTTTTCCTATATTTTCCTCGCCTAGGCTCGGAAAGATTTTAAAAAGGAAAAATCTCGGAAAGAGTAAAATATTTCTCGTATTGCACTCGAAGTCATGCGCAACAAGAATTTTTCTAGAACTAGCTATATTTTAAGAAAGGAACAGATTGAAAGACTATTAGGTTAGTTTTTAATACCAGTGGTCAAATACCTAGTGTCTGAGACGAGAATGCTACACAAGACGGAGGCGGATACAGAAGGTACTCAAAATTATTGACTTTCATATAAAGAATACGAGCCAAAAGTAACACTCTCCGTCAAAAATCTTGCGAACCTTCTGTATCCGCCGCCACCACTGCACAAGAAATTGAAAATTAGACTTACCATTTTTGTGTTTTGTTTGGTGAGAAATCTTTTTCCAATATTTCCTTTATAAAATTTCTTTATCTAAATACTTTTGGCAGTATATATATATCCTTGTGTGATCCCAGCATTGTAAATCTGATCAAGAAGTTTATATTGATCATTTTATCCTTTATACGAGACATGTTAAATTCATTAAAAAACACAACAGAATTGGTATGATCAGCGAAAAAATAGGGTTTCCCATCAAAGTTCTGTCCTAGATGACCACCACGAAGTCTTTTTTATAAGCATTTTAAAAACATTTCAAAGTGTCGAGAGAGTCGGAACAATTTGAGACCAAGTTCTTTAGTCTCTAACAGACTTTACTACGGAAAACTTGTGTGGTCTCAAATTGGCAGATCCACAACTTAACAATCTCGGCCAAAAGGTATGTAGACTTTTTTAGGAATTCGTTCCTTTCTTCAAGGTTTGATTTAAATAATAGGTCAGCTATTTGTACCATTTGCCAAAGAGTCAAGGTATTTTTGTCGGTTATTTCCTGTTAACTTTAAACTTTATGTCCGAAGTTGCAGACTTCTTTCAATCAAATATTTCATAGCTCTGACACGCAATCTGCGACTATAAATTTTCAAAAGATTTCTTGTCGGATCCAGCCATGGTGGATCCTCCAAACAGATAGTAATAGAAAATAGAAAGTCTTATTATGATTAGGAGTTTTGGCAGAAATCTTTATAAAAAATTTGTTAAACTACTTTTAGCCTTGGGCTAAAACTGGTTAAGCTGGAAAACAGTGCATGTTTCAGAGCTGGGGCTGGAAAAATATATGTTTTTGATCAAAAAGACTGGATTTTTTTCATTGAAAGAGTGTGGCCAGCTTGTCTTGTTACTAAAGACCTATAGTATATCTTGTATTTAGACTGTTTTGAGATATCTGGAGTTTCCAAAAGCTGTTCTTGCTTGCTTAAATTTATTCACATCATTTTTTTCATAGGAGAACCTTTATGAATATATTTATAGGAAATTTTAGATCTTGTTGATAAAAAAATATTGTACTGTCTTTTTTATGTAGTTTAACTGTTAACTTGTACATTCTCATAAGCTTTTACTTCATTTTGTATTGTTCTTATGTTATCACTAACATGGGTGTGTATATCAATCCTTCGTGAAATTCAAATATTAGATTTTAGTCTGAGTGATGTCCAGATTTGGTGGATTACCTCATGAGATAAAAAAATTCTTTCTAGGCGAGACCAACTTGATAAGTTGTTTTACGGGCCCGCCCGACCCTAAAATTCGAAAAATCGAAATAAAAATAAAGTTGAATTTTGGTAGTCCTTTACATTTATTTTCGTTATTGACGACTGCCAATTTTGAGTTTTTGAGAATTTTATGTTCAATTTTTCATTTTTCCCACGAATTCACCCTTTCCGTGTCGTTTTTTATTTCGCATTTTTGTCATGATTTAGTACTTTTTCCTTTTTCCTGCCATTTTAGCATGTTTCATGGGTGAAATTCAACTTTTATTTCAATTTTTTTTGCCGACCGATCGACCCTCTTTCTTGAGTTGCTTGGCCCGTAAAACAACAAATTAACTTGGACTCGCATTATCCTTTTTTTATCCCTTTTTGTTAAAATGAGCTTTAGTACAAACTTTAAACGCTCATATCTCCTGAATCAGAAGGAATTAAAGGTTGGTTTTCTGTTCGTTGGAAAGCTGAGAGTCTCCACTTATTTTTTTTGTAGGTTTTGTTTGTAAACTGATTCGCTACTTTTCTCTCTGATGAGATGTTTGTTTTTTGCAACAATATACACTCTCTTTTTTATAAGAACCAGTAAATTTCGGCCGAGGCTCGGATGTTCTTAATTTTGATCGACATTTTCTTAAACTTTCCACCCTATTCAAGGGTGGGGCTTGAATATATGTTTAAAATGCTTCCCTTAGTCTAAGCTTTCATTAGGAAGATTCCTATGTTCAAATCAAGAGTTCTTCATAGTTTTTGGTAAGATTTACCGCCAAATCTGAGGCTCGATGTTCTTATAAAATTGTTCTTATAAAATAAAAAGATTGTACAACATTACAGGAGCTGTAATTTGAACTGACAACGATAACCCCTACAATTATTTTTTAGTGACTCTTTCTTGATTTCTTTATACTTATAGCAAAAATAAAGACAAAAAAAATTATAACGCTCGACAATATTGCAGAAGAACATTGGGATTAAAAGGAATATTTCACAAACACTGGAACATATCAAAACACATAGGGATGCAACACATATGAACACAAGCAGTTTTTAAATCGCAAAAACACAATCATTTATTTTGGGAGATTTTTACAAAACATACACAGCAATAAGACAGACAGGACATTCCAAGGGGAAGAAACAAGACTACAAGAAACTATACACATTGATTGGATCATGGCAGGAAGCAGAATTTTAAGAACACTTATTCTAGGTGCTCCTGGAAGTGGAAAAGGTATTGTGTTTTTTATTCAGACAATCAGAGTTCAATAAACTTAACTGCAAAAAAACCTACTTAAGGTGGTTCTCCATCGCGCTATTTTGAGGCGGTTGCCATGTCGCTTTCATATCGGTCTATCTGTAAGTCAATACCATTTTTTCATAGCATATGCAACCTCCCCCCCCCCCCCCCAACTTTGGGTGTTTCCGTAGAAAAGATTACGTAATGGATATCATGAATTTCAATTTTCTTAATTTTTTAGGTACGATATCCAACCGTTTAGTAGCTGATTACAAATTGACACATTTAGCCTCTGGTGATTTGCTGCGTAACCAAATTACCGCTGGCACTGAGGCAGGTAAGGAGGCAGAAAGTTTCATCGTTAAAGGACAACTTGTGCCAGATGCTTTGATTGTTGATCTGATATCAAAAGAGTTGGGAAAGCTTAAAACAAGTTGGTTGCTAGATGGTAAGCTTGATCCCGTTTCTTTCAATAGGCACGCTTTTTTTAGCTTAGTTTGAAAAATCTCACCTAGAAATTGCGAATGGGAACAAGACCTTTACGGAAATGAACGTTTGAAGTTTCCATACATATCTATTTCGAGAAAGGTGTAAGTCTATCCCTCTTTCGCTAGTGCTAGACTTCTAGGTTGAATAAGACGAGGCGGAGAGTCACAGCTGCCGTCAGTTCCCAGTGACTTACCGCACAATTCAGTTTAACTATTTTGCGCTACTCATTCGTTGAGTGGACGATATAGCCGGTATCGGTCCTGCAGTCTTTTGATTGTGAGAAAAAGTTTATTCATAGATATTTTTCTTGATACCGTCTTTTTAATGTTACCTTCTAATGTTATTTTCTAGGGTTCCCAAGAACACTATCGCAAGCAGAAGCACTCTCACATAAAACCAGCGTAGATCTGGTCCTTAATTTAGATGTTCCTTTTGATACTATACGTCAGCGATTAGAGGTACAGTATTGTTATAAGTAAAGTAGAACGGACCTAAGTTAAGTTAAGTTAAGTTTAATGATGTGATTTTAAGACATCTAAAACTTTTAAATATCTTTTCAGCTGTCTACCTTAAATGGATTAATTCGATTTCGCGTGAACCGCGAAAATTAATCCACTTAAAATTAACAGAACTGAACCCTGAACATGAATTTTGATTTCTTTCCTCGTTACAGAAACGTTGGATTCACGCACCATCCGGAAGAACATATCATACGGAATGGTCTCCTCCTAAAACACCGGTAAGGTAACTCCTTTTCAATATCCTTTTGTTGGTCTTTTTTTTGGAGAGATTTTGACATTGAAATTTTTTGCCAAAAACGTTTTTAGCTATATTTGTTCATCCAATGAGTGAACGAACATTCGGTTTCACCTCTGACGAATAGAATTGAAACAGGGGTGATTTGAAGCCGAACCACTGGGCAGTTTGCCTTCAGGTAAGTCAGATCCGTGCAGTTGGTCTGCCTTTTTAAATAGAAACGCCCGCCACCCACCCCGCCTCGCCTAAAACGGGCGAAAGAAAGAGGAAACTCTCAGCTATCCAACGAACTTTAAACCAACCTCTAAGTTCTTCTGGTTCAGGAGATATGGGCGTTTAAAGTATGTGTGTTGTTGTAAATTATAAGGGCATTCTCCGGTGTTTATCCAGATCTTTACCCAAGATCCAGATATGGGCGTTTAAAGTCTGATCTAGCTTATTTTAACGAAAAACCCTCTAGCACTTAAAGTGTTTTATGAGTTCTTAAATTCTACTTAAAAGGAGGTCTAATATGGTTTGTTCTTATATAAAAAAAATCATCTGCCAAATTGAGACCATGTCGTTCTTTAATACGAAAGTCTCTAAAAATTGCTTGAATAAAAGAGACTAATTTTTGTCTCGATGCTTCGTTCTCCAAACTCGTTTAA
>JAUJPO010081738.1:0-10543 GCA_032270745.1 Tiaropsis multicirrata
TTTAAAGAATCTGATTGGCTGTTGATGATGTAATGTTATTTGAGTTACTGCAAGTATACTCTCACTTGCCAGCAAGTAAAATATCACTTAAAGTTGGAAAAACTCACTTTATGTCATAGTATGTTGATAGTAGTGTAACTAAAAATACCTTCGAAAATACCATCGTTTTTAGTTAGTTGGAATCATATGATTCTAAAAGAAACACTTTTGAACTCAAAGACGAGAAACTTACACAATCTCTTGTACACATTTTTTCATCCGTAAGCGAAATTTCCCCGTCAAGAAGGTTTTAACCTTGAATCTTTTGAAACAACTTTCGTTTTCGATCGCCTTCTCTATTTACAAAATTTCGTAGAAAGGTTCTGTAGCTGGATCGATATTTGATTGTTTAAAATGATAGTACGCAACCATTACGATACTCGCTACTGGTATAAAAGAGAAGGAAACAACGGAGATATTTAGTTGAAGAAAAAACATAGAGAAAGCAAGGAGATTCATTTGATAGCTAGATACTAGGTATTGTAAAAATCATTTTTTCTAATTTGTTAAAATACAGAATTTTAAAGAAATGTCTTTAACTGGACGTGAAAGAGAGCCAGCAGGTACTAAATGTGTTTTGCTTGGGAATTCTAATGTTGGTAAATCATGCCTCGCCGCTCGATTTGTATACGATCAATTTGATACTAAAAGTTTAGCTACCATCGGAGCAGCTTATATGTCGAAATCAATCTCAATTGACAACAAAGAAACCAAATTTAATATTTGGGACACTGCAGGTGCTGAGATCTTTTCGACTTTGGCACCGTTGTATTATAGAGGTGCCCAAGCGGCTATAATTGTTTATGATATAACAGACGAAAAAAGTTTCGTGGAAGGTGTTAAGCGTTGGGTTGGAGAGCTCGATAAACAAGGGCCACCGGGGATTATCATTGTTTTAGCTGGTAATAAGAGTGACTTGTCTGCCCGCCGCCGAGTCGCGACCGAAGACGCGCGTGCTTACGCGGACGAAATTGGAGCATATTTTACAGAATGTTCTGCATTATTGGATGCGAACGTTACGGAAATGTTTAAAGAAATTGGAAAAAGGTTAACAAAACTTGATGATGATGGCGGTGAAGCAAATGAGAATGATGGTTTAACGCGTAAAAGTTGGACTTTCAAAGAAGAAACAAGCCCTAACAAGAAGGGAATCAAATTTTGTCGGCGGTTTTGCTGTTGTTGTTGTTGTTGTAGTGGTAAGAGAAAGGGTAACAAATGTCTGATTTAAAAAAGGATGACATTATTGTTGCCATTTTGTATGCGTGTGTAAATAAATTTTTATAAGAAATATTTTTTTTGTATATATGATTATTGTATACTTTCATTTTGGCAAGGGAAGATGTATATAAAGGTATATAAGTAAGCCACGGTGAACTGCGACGACGAACCAGAATATGGAGAAAGATTTTACATCGGACTGGCCGAACCAAAATTTGTCTTCATTAGCAAATGAGAAGTATGAAAAGGTTGAAACGCAAAAACCGATCCCCAAAGATTACTTGGAAAACAATCCGTTGTTGTCCACCCTTCAACCGTGCCTCGGTAAAATGTGCACTTTGCCACAGCGAAAACTGAACTCCAGAAACGAACTGATTTCGAAATACCGCCACATGAACAGGTTCACGCTAAAACAACACGTCTCCAAAGACTGACGTCAATATTGTTGTCAACGAAGAAGCCAGTACATTGCTGTTCTACGTAAATATTTAACAAACTCTAGCTTTTTTTAAATTTTATTTTCAACTGATGATCTTCTCCACGACGTGAAACTATTAGTACTGTAATCGTCGATCGTACATTATTACTCAAATCTGATTGGTCGAGAAGGATTTTGAAGAGGCATAACGATATACTTATCAGATGACTTTCTTATCCAGGAAATCATGAGCATTACTTTCACTTTCTCACTATTATAATAATCACATTATTCGGTTTATTCTGTTTTGAATTTGATTCGTCTGTACACTTTATAAAAAGTTAATAACTTGATTTTACGTTTTGAAATTTGTTTTTCTGAAAGATTCTGTAAACGAACGATAGACTAAGGGCCTATTCCTTTCTAGTCACTAAAAGTGCAGCATGTACTCTATCACCAAAACACCGCCATTGCATAAGTTTTCTGCCATTATGAATTTGTCTTAATTCCGGCATTGCATAATTATCGCGGGAGATGATGTAATGCGTGTCGAATGTAAACAAATAAAAAAATAGACCGCATAATTATAAAACAAGGGTATTTTGTATTTTGAAATGCAGTGAACACTATGAACACCGCCAACACTTCTCCTCAAAAGGTATGGTGTTCTTAGGACTTTTAATTTGCAAAAGAGACATGAAAGGAACTAGAAAAGTACCAAAAAAAAGTGTTTGTGGTGTTCATAGGACTTTTTTGACTAAAAAGGAACAGGCCCTAAGTAAGCGATTTTTCATTTAAACCATTTTCAGAAACATAAGATATTGTTTATGTCACTCCTTATTTGCCTGTCAAATATATTTGAATATTGTGAACAGTCCTTTTAGTCTCACAAACTATGAATTTAGGCAACAAATATTACAACCTTTGCTAACGTTTTTGATATGACTTAACAAATCTCGTAACAAATAACCCTAGAACCGGCTGCGAGAGTTTTATGTTTACAATTATGTAATCACAAACCGGCCAACATTTCCACTAAAGTTGCATGTTTGCAAATTGTGGTTTGCGGTAGGCAACCAACATGCAACAAGTTGGTCATTACTTAATTAACAGTTCAATTTATATTAAGACGATTAGTTCATCTAAGACGTAAAAATTGTTTAACGAGCATTAAGCACTTTCCATTCAAGTTTCAATAAAAGCATCTTTTCCACAGAGCTCATTTTACAAACTACTCGTCTGAGACGACTTTTTCGCCTCGATATAAAAACACCTAATGAACATTTCGAAAATACTGGCCATTGGAAAATACTCAAACGCAAACCGCAAACCGACCAACATGTTGGCCAACAACAAATCGGTAGAAAATGTTGGCCGGTTTGCGCCCGACTTTGCGCCCGTCAAATATTCTTTGACGTGCAGAGAATAACCCTGGGAACGAGGTTGCAATAATTCATCATTTTTGTCCACTTATATTTCTTAGAATTCAAAATATTCTACATAATAATTCAGTCGAGCATCAATAAAGATCTACCCTCTAAAAAGCCATCAAAATAATATCACAATGAGAAGGGTGAGGATTTGGTGACACTGATACATAGAAGCCGTAATTTACCTTCCAGTACAAAGAAAAGGAAGATTTATTAACTTTCATTTTGAAGAGGATAAAAAGAGAAAAATGGCAAAGGTACATCTTCATAAAAACACGTTGTCACCGTCACTCAGAGATGTCAAAATATGTTTAATTGGTGATTCCGGGACAGGAAAAACATGTCTAACTCTCAGGTTTGTTCATGATAAATTCGAAATAAATTCACCACCGACGATGGGAGGTTTCTTTTCGACCAAAACTATTATTGTTGATGATCAAGCCCTCAATTTTCAAATATGGGATACTGCAGGTCAAGAGAGGTAAGCGAGACAAACTTTATTTCCAAAAATTTGTTTAGAGCCAATTTCAGAACCAGTAAATTTCGGCTGAGATTCAAATATTCTTAACTTTAATCCACATTTTCTCAAATTTCCCACCCCACCCCATCCCACCTGTAAAATAAAGTGTATCGACTTAATTTTGTACTCGTTTTCCAGTAGACAAAAATGAAACATCTCTGGAAAATGTGTTGTTGCCTCTTTAGTGGAAGGGGAGAATGAGATTTTATCAGAAATTTAGTACACTTTAGTTTCTGGGGCGAATACCTGGGGGCACTTTCTTTCGTTTTTTGAGCCATCTTTTGGGCCCTGGGGTAGGAACGAGTTCTTAGAGCAACTTGCAAAAATTGTAGGATTTGGCTGGAGTTGCTCTTTGGGAAAATTCCTGGGGTATTTAAAAAATTCATTTGTGGGCCCTGGGAACAAGTTTTAGCGTGGCAAAATCTCCCCTGAGAAAAGTGTCTGATCTCATTCTTTTCTAAAAATTCAGGTATCATTCTATGGCTCCGCTTTATTACCGAGGCGCCGCAGCTGCCATTATTGTTTACGACATTACGTCAAAGAGCACATTTCTAGGTGCAAAACGATGGATCGAAGAACTTCGAAAGAAAGGACCTCAAAATATGGTGTTGGCAATTGCTGGTAACAAGAGTGATTTGGTGGACGAGAGAGAGGTTTTTGAGCAAACTGGTCGAGAATTTGCGAATGAAATAGGAGCGATTTTTACGGAATGTTCAGCCTTGAATGCTGAGAATATAAACTCGCTGTTTGAAATTATTGGGAAGCAACTACCAGCGGCTGAAGAGCATCGTGTGCTTCTTGAACAAAACTACTTGAAAAGAACGCCAAGTCAAAAACAAGAAAGCGAGAAATCAAGTATATGTTGTTAGCATATAATTCATCTGCCAAATTGAGACCATGTCGTTCTTTAGTGCAAAATTTGTCTCGATGCTTCAATGGATTCAATTTGGCAGCTCCATCAGGATTAGGATTAGAGAGATACATAAGTTTTATTGGTGGCGTGTCAAGAAATCCAGTGTCGGATACAAAAGGCACTCAGAAATTTGGCGGAGAATATTCCTTATATCAAATATCTTTGCTTATATAGAAGTCAACACTTTTCGTCGATATCTCTGAGTGCCTTCTGTTCTGTATCCGCCTCTGAAATCCTTAGATCTTTTTGAGATTTTGACTCATGTTCTAATAGAAATCCGCGTTAAGTTTCTTGGTACAGTTAGAAGCGAAATTTTATGTAGATTAACATACTCAGAGCCTCACGATGAGGCTCTTGGGGAAAACCTTTTAAAAAAAAGCCTGAAGGGTACTTTTTAGCCTAAATGACCAAAAACTTAATTTTTTAAAAATATTTCCCTACTTATAGGGGAATATTTGTTAAAACGGCTTTTTTCTTCCTTCTCCTTCTCCTCTTTTTTATTTTCCTTCGATGTTCGGTTTTGCCTATCCTGTATCATACTATTCCTTCTATTTCATATCGAAATCGGTCTGAGTGAGTGAGATGCGTACAAGAAAGCGCTAACCACTCTTTGTGCTTTGTACCATTTATCACGTGACTCTTTAAACAAGAAATAAGGAAGCGGGAAAACGAAAGTGACAATAAGTGAAAACAAACATGGCGCGTGGGGGCTCCACTTAGAATTCTGCTCCATATTTGATTTTTCAAAATGGAATCAGTGGTGGCACCGTAGCCAAGTCCTGTTGCTAATTACCCGGGTCACATAATAACCAATCTGTGAGAATGGAAGTGAATTTGGACCTTAATAAAGCTACTTAAAATTGCTTAAAAAATGATTAGATTTTAATTAATTGATGTCATCATGTCTCTTTAAAAATCTAAATAAGTACATAACGTTGTATCTTTTTTATATACACCTTCTAACCCGCTCTAGTATTCACAAAGTAGTTATTTTGTTTACTTTATGATTCTCAAAAATAATATACTAATCATTAGTAATCAACTAACCTGAAAAGATGTCTTCATTATCGCTATCTCCGTCATCATCGCTCTCCATCGTAGAGTGTTCTTCTTCTTCTTCGCCATCACTCTCCTCCTCACCGCCTGTTCCACTATCACCATCTTCATCTTTACCTTGAGAACAAAGAGTTGATGTTTGAAATTAAAAGAAATTGCCAATAGGGGAGAGGGGCTTTTATGGTATAATGTTATACTGGAGGTATATATATAAATTTTACCCTGGTAGTTTACCCGAAAATCAACACAATTTTTTGTAAACTGTTTATTTTAAAGTGTGGATAGATATAAACCCCTTCTGTCTTTCGTTTAAATAGGGGTCAGACTTGTTACTGAATAAAAGTTATACCTGGTAGCACCATTTTTCCATCTTTAAAATATACTTCCAAACGTTCGTCAGATTTTTGCCTATGAAAATTAAATTTACAAAATATGATAATATGCTGTCAAACTGAAATTATATTTAAAATATTTTAAAATGTTTGTAGTCCCTCTAATATTCATTCCTTGAAAATTCCACACCCCTATTAATCAACGCTAAACCTTTTTTATTTTATTTTTATCGTGTCAATGTAATTTGGTTTTACCTAAAGAAGCAACAACATAAAACTCAAGACGAACATTCACATAATACATTACTACTTGTGACACCATTATTTTCAAAAGACATAAACAATCAAGCAACATAAAAATCACACGGCCTAGAGATCCTTAAAACATCGTAAAAAATATAAAGAACAATAAAACAAATCATACTTATTTGTGATGAGAGCGTCAGCTGATTCTGAGATTTCGTCATCGCTATCTTGACCACCAGTTATCCCCAACATTCTCAAACGACGTTCTTTCTATAATATATTAAGAAATTTTATTACTTTTTAAATTTCAGTAAACAAGAACCAGTGAAACAGTGCTCAATACAAGAAAAGTAGAGCTTCATTTAGTAAAATATATATTTTAAAATTCACTGATAAAAATGTACAAAATTATTTACCCTAATGTATATATAACGTTTACAGTATGATAAATCTAGAGACGTAACATAATCAAGGGATGTTACAACATAGGTATGACAATAATAAAGAAGGTCGATTTAAACTACTATAAAAAGTTTCGTTTAACTAAATACAGGAATTTTAGAGCAACATTAATCCTTATATTATATTATCAGCTAGATCAAAGAGCAGCATCCATTTCTGAACCCTAAAAAGAAACACAATAAGAAAGAACTTACCTCCAATTTTTCAAGTAGTTGTTTTTCTTCTTGGGCCTTTTCTTCTCCAGTCTTCATGCGGTCTGTCGCTTTTGCTTTTTTCGTTTCAAAGAAAAGTTCGTTCACTGTCCGGTCGTAGTCATCGGCTGGAATGCGGTCGCGTTGTTTCACTTGCTAAACAATGATTATACAATAATAACTGGTTTGGAGGTCAATACTTATACAATAATAACTGGTTTGGAGGTCAATACGGGAAAATATTGACCGCAGCCGAAGTACAGACCGAGCTTGCGACGTAGGATAAGGTCACTATTTTCCGTATTGACCGACAAAACAGTTATTATTGTGTTTATTTACTGGCGAGTCTCTGTTAATGCTTTCGATTACAAGAAAGTAAAATTCTTCCCTGATTTTCGATCAATTTCTTTTTAATGCTTTGCCCCTGATTCATTTTGACGTCAACCCTATAGAAGAAGCCATTGCAACGCTAATTCTTAAACCCGTGTTCAAACTGACGAAATATTTCAATAACACAATTTCTATCATCGCAAAACATTTGTGAGTGTAACCATTTCCTTGAAGTGGTCTTTACTGTATTATATTGACCGCTTGAGAACCAATCAAAAGAGCGCATTTGACTAACCAGTTAATAACACATAGTAGAGGTTTTATTTTGTATGATATTTTTTTGAGTGATTTGCTAAACAATGAGCTGAGAAAAAGGAGAATAAAATCATGTTTGATTCACTTCACTTGCAGTAAAAATCAAAAGAGAGAAAATCTATGTCTTTTTGTGCTCTCTGCTAAAGCTCTTAGCTTCTAGAGGGCTATTGGGCTTTCCAAGAAAAAATCCGTACCCCCGTCCAAGATATAGGATATCCAGAGGGTTTGAAATTTTCAATATCCTAGAATATCCAGGGGTAAGAATTTGAAGACTAAGGGTATGCAGGGAGGTAGAGGGTTTCAAATTTTCAACATCCTATGATATCCTGGGAGATTCGAAATGTTCAGCACTAATATCCAGCGGGCTGTTGTTAAGTTTGCTGGAAAAGTTAATTTGTAGTGTTAATTATGGTGATACTTGGTAAGTTTATATATATACTACAATTGTTGAAGTTGGCATGGGTTTAGGTGAAAGCTTAAACTCGAGTAAGTTACAGCACGCACGTGTTGAAAATCGCGTCACAAAACATGTGTTTAGCTTTTTACTTAAAGCTGGTCACAGGAATCAACTTGTAACAGTTGACATCATATTCTTCTTCATAATACGCTTCTTTTTGTATAAAAATAATCATGCTAGGATTGGTGCTATTGGTGGCCAAAAGATTCGTTAATTACACATTTTCTAGACATAGCCGTAACTTACTTGAGAAAGCAAACACCATGTACTAGACTGTCAATACAATCAATTTTCACAACAATCAATACCTGTTGAGCCAGAAGTGGCATAATATCTTTCAGCTCTGAATCCAGTTTTTGTGTCAGCTCAAAGGCCTTCTCTTGTGTCTGTTGTCTTTCAAGCTATAATAAGCAAAAGTACATTTATATGTCTTTACACCTATATCAATACTTAAAGTTCTGGTTTCAAAACACAAAAAATAACTTTGTTTCATTACCTTTTTCTTTTTGGCGTTTGCAACAACTTCGTCCATAATTTCTTGCTTAGTCATCTTCTTGTTGCTCATCTGAAACCAAAGAAATATGTAGGTATATGTAACATACCATATGTGAAAGGTTTGTCATCATGGTATAACCAATGTTTACAATGTACACTGCAGGAATTGAAATAAACCAGTACAAAAAAGACAAAAGATTTTTCGCAGTGAAGACACTACTAACCTGATTAATCATTTCGTCTTGGCCATGATCTGAAGATTTCTTTTTTGAAAGAAATCCACCAAAATTTTGAGATGCATCTAAACAAAGTATTAATCAAAAGTTTAATTTCCCCTAAGTGGATTAATTTTTGCGCCCCAAATAATTATTGACTTCAAATAAAATGGTGTTGCTTTGCTTTAGCCAAAGTATTTTGAACAACAGTCTAGTCTAATGTAAAAATTGCATGAAAAGAAAAAACAAATTCAAACCATTGTTATCCTCGTCATCTGTCAGTTGAAGACCAGCATCATCGAAATTATCAATGTCACCAAGGTTCTGTCCCATGTGAGTCAAAATGTCATCCTCGTCCTCATCATCATGGAGGCGATAGATGTCAGAACGTTCGTGGTGGCTCTAGAGAAAAGCAAGGAAAGCTGACATGATTGATAGGTTTTGGTAGAAAAAAAATAGTATCTTTCTGGTTGGAACACAGGAGTTTATCATTTTTTCCAAGGCAGCCAAGTAACATATGATAGTTTTAAGGCTTAGAAAGAAAGCGATAAAAATATTGAATACACACTAAAATCGTCCAGGATGGAATTATCATTTTTCTATAATTCTAAATAACAATAGACCTATTGTCCAAAATATTTTAAATATCACCCTGATATTCTCATAGCAAAATATTCTTATGAAAAAAGGGTTTATGCAAGGTGCGTTTTGAAACTTGCTATATAATAAACCTGTTTTTCCAGAGCAAATCTTTTCAGCATTTTGTCTTCAATTGATAAGCTTTTGTCAAATTCTCCAAAGCGTCGATCAATGATTGCATTATTCTAAAAAAGGTTTCAATTGTGTATAGACCTGAAGTAGACATGGTTAGCATGACGAGGATCACTACCTATCCCTTCCTAAATTTAAAGTAGCGAGGTTATGCAAGGAGCTATTTATGACCTTAGACGCGTTTGAGTCAACCTGTACATAATTTGTCTAAACAAAACTTGTAAACAAAAATCTATGTACAGGCTGACTCATATGCGTTTAAGAACATAAATAGCTCCTTGTCCTGATCTTTCTGAAATCTTCCCCTTTATTTTGATCACATGCTCACGAACCAAAGAAATCAATTTCAAAAAATAGTTTACACTGTAGAGACAGGAATATCAGACTTTCATAAAATGACTTTAGCAATTTTAATGTGTGAAAGACTCCAAATCCCACCTAAATGAATAAGCCCCCAGCATAACCTTTATCCCCCACCTGAAACTCCCAGCACAACATTTACGACCCAAATCAACAAAACCCCCCCCCCCCCCCCGCAGGGGGGGGGGGGGTGCCCCCTATGACACCAGTACTAAAAAAAACTGTTTCAGCACTAAAAAAAGCACAAGAGGGGCAGGACGATATTGCAATCAGCTTACTGGTGGAAATGATGAACGAAAATGAAGAAAGATTTAAAGCTGCTCAAATTGAATTGGACGGTTTGGGGGCAAAAAATGACGGCAAATAAAAAAAGCCCAATACCAGCGAATATCTTGGCGGATGAACTGGTAAAGGGCTGGGACTCAAGCGAACTTTTAGGTAAACGCCTAGAATCTTTCGACATTCTAAAACAAAAAGGCTTCAATTTTGTAGAGTGGGGCGTTGAATCTTTAATCGCTACTCAAAACACCGAAACAAAAAAGATATTTAATAAACTTTTCGACTGTGGCGGTTATCTCATTTTTAGAAATTATCTTGTTTCTAAACGCTCACGTCTTATAGGGGCTTGCACTTGTAAACTGCATCTCCTATGCCCTTTCTGTGCCTCTCGTCGTGGTATTAAACAATCTCGCATCTACAAAGAAAAGGTGGAACACCTTAAGCAAGAATCTGACAATACACTTGACCTGGTTTTTATTACATTTACAGTTAAAAA
>JAUJPO010081760.1:0-10540 GCA_032270745.1 Tiaropsis multicirrata
CCTTTGAGAATTGAGATTAGCTTTTAGAGTTGTAAACAGAGCCATAAGTAAGATGTAAACAAACGAAATCATCTATAAATCATGGTTGATTCCAGCGTATAGTGGTTCACCTTTTAAGGTGTTAAAACCTTATTTATCAACTGAAAATATCTTACCTTAATACTTTTCAGATTAAAATAGTAAACATCAGAAGTGAAGAAATCTTGGATGGAAATACAAAACTGACACTTGGGTTGATATGGATTATCATTTTGAATTTCCAGGTTTATATGATAAAATTATTTCTGTTGTATTGTATGCAGTGCTTGAAGCCCTTTTTGTTATGATAGATTATATAAGATAAGATTTTCTTTGGTATTACTGAATACTGTTTTTAAAAACTTCTTGTCATTTATCATTGAAGGCTCACTATTTTCAAAATAAAGAAGATTTCTTAATCATCCACATCGAAATCAATCATACATTGTTGTTAAGATTAAGATTTTCACTTTAGATTTCCAACGTTGACATCAATTATGACGATGAAGCGATTTCTCCAAAAACTGCTTTACTTAAATGGTGTCAATCTTACGTTGATGGGTAGGTGTAATTTGAAAAGAAAAGTAAATCCTTCCTGGCTATGAATAGAAGTCCCCCCTGATTAATGATCAAAATAAGCCTTTCTGATGAAGTCTAAATGGAGGTTGAAATAGCCATGAATTAATTCTTAACCTTGTCTAGTTTTTGTTTAAAAATAATTAAAGTTTAAAGTGTTGGCATCTCTTTTCATATGAGAGTTTGTTATCGTTAATTTTGTTGTAATTATGTTTTGAATACTCTATGCACTTTGAATTCTTTTAGGTATCCAAATATAAAAGTAACTAACTTCACAACTTGTTGGACAGATGGTTTCGCCTTTAATGCAATCCTTCATAGATACAGGTGATTTTGTCGTTTCCACTACATAAAACAAAATCCTGGGGTTAATTTCCTTTAGGACAATTTACAGGATGCTGGGGTTCCTAGGTGCATGTCTTTGAGTTTGGGATAAAAAAACTTGAAAATATGAAATTATGCCTTTCAATAATGGTTCGATATATGTTAAAGGGAAAATATGGTTTCTCCATAGACAATTAATGTGTTTGTTATATTTTTGTTCTTTTGTAGGCCCGATCTGATTGATTACGCAAATTTAGAGGAAAACACTCCTGTCCAAAGAGTTGAAAGTGCTTTCAATGTTGCTGAAAAACATTTTGGTGTCCAACAGCTTTTGGATGCTGAAGGTACATAAAATCATTTTGGAATAATAGTAGTTTGTCTTGCGGACAATCATTATTTGTATTATTATAAGTTAATATTGTTAGTTTGAACAATGATGAAAAACTTCGATTGACTATTTTATTATTTGATACAAGTTATATCTTTTTAATATTTTAGATGTTATTAAAAACCCAGACGAGAAGTCCATCATAACTTATATATCGTTCATCAACAAAGTTCTGCCTACAACAGCTCCAACTTTACTCTTGAAACAAAGCGAGGTAAGGGTTATTTAAGCCCTCTAAAGACTAAAATAGAAAAACGTCTGCAAAAAGAAATTAACAAGATGTAAAATAAGGCTGGAACCTAAATTCCACATGGGTTTTTCATTTTTTTTCACGTTTAAACTCAATATTCAGTTGTTATTAGTCAATCACTTACTGTTATAGTTGGTCAACGACTTTATAAATTTTAGCTTTAGTCATTTCAAAGTTTTATTATCAGCTAAAATAGAAGTAACTTTTGATCCGTTTTAGTTGTTTGACAAACAATTGATAAAATACCACAAGAACATTCAAATATACATCAAGTGGGTAAAAGCAACAAGTCTGAGTTTGGATCAAAGAGAATTTCCAGATGATCTTGTCAAGTTACAGGTAAGTGGATATATTTTTAATGAAAATGCTTCAAATTTTACCATGAAAATTGGATTGCCCATAAATCTTCCCTGAAATATGTGTTCACAATCGTTTCAAAGTTCCATCTTTGTTGCGTTGAAAATTATATACTAAATACAAGTCAGTTAGCTCACTTGATATAGGTTTTAGATTCGTTACTAGCCATTTTCCACTCAACTAAGGAGTAGCACAAGGTAAACTGAATTATGTGGTAAGTCACTGAGAGCTAGCAAAGGAGAGATAGATTCATCTGCTGTACGACAGATACTGACAATAGGTCTCCCCGGTTAACTTACTTACTTAAATACTAATACCTTTTTTACATTATTTCTTACCTCAGGACATCAACAGTCAATTAATGTTTATGATCACAGATACCGTTCCAGATAAAGAAGCTCAGAAAAGGAGTATCCTGACTGATTACAACGACCTCAAGGTAGCATTCTTGTACTCAATTTTAAATTCTTTATACTTAAATTTTAAAGAGTGAATATCCCTTTTTTGAGAATAATAGATGAAAAATAGATCTTTAAAGAACAAGCTTATTAAGCTTATCCCAGACTGGGTCAATCTAGAGTTTTTTAGAAGCTCTTTGTTTTGTTGAATTTGCTTTTCTTTGTCCCTTTTAAAGAAGTAGTCTATTAATAACAAGATGAATATTGCAGGTAAGTTTATATCAATCTGTATTATTTTAATATTTTCACACGTTTAGCTTATGGAGAATCCAAAGAAACAGGCTGTGGGCACTCCCAACGAGGTTGCTGGAGAAGATCTAGACAATGTAAGTACTTCTCTTATTATCTCATATTTAAATGAATACCTTTTTAACGCAAATACTCCTGGTTAATTTAGATTTTAGACCATTTTGGACAGGTATAGCATAACCAAATTGTCATTTGTGTTAACTAATGGTTTCATTCTAATTTTCATTAATTACTTGACCGGTTATTTTTGTGTAATAGATAAGGTAGATCTGAGATCTTGATTTTGTTCAACACACCTATTTCCATTCAATTTGGTGTCTTTTGTTAAAAACATTCTTACTTACCTCTTCTCTTTCAGCTATGGTGCATATTGATGTCTGCTTTACAAAAGAGAAAAGTCGAGTTGAAAATGAAAATTGATTCGTAAGTTATCTACTTTTCATCTGCTCCAAATTTGGCTTGAAAAAACTCACAAAAAAATCAGAAAGAATTCCAAAAAATCAAAAAATCTCTTTTTTGTGAGTATTTTGACACCCCTGTGTCTGAGACCCACTGAAATTCGCGGCCACTGGTTACCGCCCCACTGGTCACCGCAGTAAAAGAAAGAATTACAAAGAGCCTCCCCCCTGAAAATTTGGTGATAGAACAATAGATTTTTATGACCCCACTAGAATAACATTACCATTTCACCCAACCCAGTGGGTTTGAGAGATTTGACTTTCACCCCATTGACCTTTTAGTACCCAGGGTGTTTAGGGTGAATGCATTTTAGAAGCAATTAATAAACGGGTGAGGTCTCATGAGATGTTGGGGGAATCTCCTGCCCCTTTATTAAATAAAGTTGTAGTACAAGAGGTATCTTATTTCAATGGTAGTATTGATTGATTGATATAAAGAAGGAAGCTTATTGTTATTATTTTCATTGCTATCGAATTACTTATTTTTACTATTTAGTGAGATATACCTAAAAGCAAAAATCATTATTCAAGTTTTTATTAATAGTAGTAGAGCTAGATACAGAAGGTATTCAAAGATTTTGACGGAGAGTGTTAATTTCCATATAATGAAATATGAGCAAAAGCAACACTCTCCGTCAAAAATTTTATGAACCTTCTGTATCCGCCACTGAGTAGTAGATGATTATAGAGTATTCTGAGTATAGAATTGCTAATTTTGTCATCATGATTTTTTTGACATTATTAATAATAGATTTGAATTTCAAGGTTAACAGTAATATAAGACCTTCAACGAACCTTACCCAGAATAGATAGAAAATGTTAGTGATATCTTGCTATAAAGGAATCTCAAAAATTATTATTTAATTGTTCCTTGTTGATTGCTCACTTGGATTTCGTGTCAAAAAGTCTTTTGAATGTTACACTGTATGATGATCACTTGGGAGAAATAAACACAATTTGATTATGGGAATGTCATAAATAAATTGATAGTTAACCCAAAAAAGGAAGAGACCTCGCTCAGGCGCGTAGACAGGGATGGCGCAAAATGTGCGTTGGAGAGCATATTTTTTACGATGCATTAATTATCTATTTCCTTTTTCAATAGTTAATGACTATGTCATAAAAATTTGCACTCCTACACAAATTTTGCGCCATCCCTGGCTACGCGCCTGCTCGCTCGACACAATGAGTTTCTACTGTAGTTAGTAATTCAGAAACAATGTTTTAATTTCATAGTTCTATTTGAACAGCTCTCATTTGCAAGACAAAAGAGACATTAAAGACTGTAAAGAGACATTGTATTAACAAAAGAGAATATGTCTCAAGATAAAGCACGTGTTTTATGACTATAAACTTTTAAAGGGCAAAAAAAATGAAGATGAAAGAGATAAAGAAAATAGAGGGGAAAGAGTTATAAAATTATAAAAATAAGAAAGAAAGATAAATTTTTTGTGAAATAATAAAAATTGAACGAGTACAAGAAAGAAGCATTGATGAAAAAAGAAGAGTTTAAAAATTATATTTTCCGAAAGGACAATGAAGATTAGTTTGGGATGATTATGAGAATTAATCAAGAGGAGTTGGACGATACAATGTTTTGTGTTGTTGGTACCTGCTGAATTCTGTATTTGGTATTGAAAGATAAGACGTGTTGTTAGATTTATAATCATGCATTGTAAAAGTTTTATCTGTTAAAAGTTGTGATGCAGCCTTGTTATAATTTAGCACTTCGAGAATGGGCACCTGAGATTAAAATCTCTTTAACACAAATTAGGTAATACATTCCTACAAATCAAAACTTTAAAGACTCCCCTGCCTGTGACCCACTAGGCTTCCCCGTACTGGCCACACCAGTGGGAAAATCGCTCAAAAAGCCCAGTGTAGAAAATAGTTATCCCAGTGGAAAATCGGCTGCTATCTCTCACCCCAGTATTAAAGCAAAGAAATACATAGGAAAACCCCAAAATCTTTATTGATCCACTGGAAAAATGTTACAATTTGACCTTCGCCCCATTTTTTGGTATTCATTGGGTCGCAGAGGCAAGGGTGTTTAGAGGCTCAACACTATTACATGTATTTAAATTTTCTGCTCAGATCCGTCCGAGATGCAAGGGTTATAATTTACTTTTAATTTCTGTGGACCAAGAAAAATTATAACTTGTTTTCTTTTTAGTGTCAAGCACCTTCAACATTTAGCTGACAAATTCATCACAGACGTAAGTGATTATTCAACGTTTCTTGTAATCGGGTGAGGGTGAGGGGGGGGGGGAAGGGGCATTCCATCAAAGTGATAGAAACGGAAGGGTACGTGTGGCCCACTTAAGGTTAGACTTTTAGAGGTTCCGAAAATGTACTGTAAGGGTTGACAAGACGGAGATTGCTGCATGACCGCACTGGATCGCACTGTAAGGGTTTTGGAAAGCCATATATTAAGCTGTCCATAGTCTCATTTTTCAGTACCCTTGTGCTCATATTTAGAAGGGTAGTAGGAACATTTTCTTAGTTACAGGAAATATATGTATCGATATGCATCAAATCAAAAGTTGAAACATACCTAAAATATTATAAAAGCCAGATATTAGGCAGCGAATATAAAAAACATACCTAAGAATAGTCTATTCTATTGTTACTTCACTTGAGTATTCTTTATTTTAGGCTGCTCTTTTGGAGAATTCATTTGAAGATGTCGAGAAAGAAATTGACAATGTAAGTCCCCACATTGTCTTGTTGGTCCCAGCAAATGACGTATTTTCAATGTTGTTTTGACGTCTTTAAAATGTTTGACGTTGAAATAACGTTGTTTAAGCATTGGTCGAACGTCAAAGTGTTTATACTGGTATCATTGATGTAGTATCAGAATTCTATTTGTTAGGTTTTCTAAATAACACAGTCAGTGTTAATTCTTCCACTGAGACCAGGCGATTTAGATATCAATAATTTTAACTGAATCAGTACCATAAAGAGTCATTATCGCAGGGCTGGAAGGGATTTGGAGCAAACTTTATTTGGTAAATAGACTGGTGGTTAGGAGGAATTTTATCAATTTGTGAACTATTTTCTTTATCTTAAAATTTTCAGATTGAAGAAAATCTACCCCATGTAGCGCAAGCAGTTTCAACACAAAAGCTCGACCAAATTGGAAAAGCTCTTTTGGTATTTATTAAAATATTAAACTCTAGTCAATCTTTTTCTATTAAATCTAGACTCTTATCTGTCATATAATTCATCTTCCAACTTAAGACCACTGTTCTTTAGTACAAGAATCTCTAAAAATGGATTGAATAAAAGAGACAAATTTTTGTCTCGATGCTTCGTTCTCCAAACTCGTTTAAGAAACTTTACTACGGAAAACTTGAATGGTCTCAAATTGCCAGGTCCACAATCTATATGGATATGGACGCTAAAAAATAGAATTTTCGATGCGAGATTTCTCTCAAAGAATTTTGTACTCTTTCCAACAGTAACTACGGTACCAGATCTTCTGAACATGATTGGGTTGTCGAGAGAATTCATGATATCCATTACGTCATCTTTTGAATACGTAAACATCCGCAATCATGCACATAAGGTTGTGAACTTTAACTTATGATTGCGGCTTTTTAATGATTACGTAATGGCTATCGTAAGTTGTAGTAGAATTAAAGTCGAGTAAACGTCGTGAAACGAGACTGGAAAATAACGATGCAAAGTTTATGAATTTTGATTCTTTGTTATTTTCTTAGATGTTCCGGTTGAGCATCAAGTCAATGTCAACATCAGTGGATTTGTTACAACAAGGCAATTTCGATGGCAATGAACAAATGACCGAGAGGTAATTATGGTTATTTCAATCGAGAGTTTTCCGAGAAGATCAATACTAAGAACTGAATGTTTTGATAAAATAGAATCCTCAGTGCCCTATATACACGAAATGAATAAAGGGGTGGGGGCTTTTGTTTAGTACCTAAGGAGGCCCTGTCAATGTTGGGTTGACAAATCAGGATAAGTTTCGAGGTTACGATTCTCCAAGGTTTGCTCTGTAATAATATTTTTCTTTTACTTTTTGCTTTTGTTTTAAAAGATTGAAGTTGATCGTTTTACGATGGGAGGCATTGAAAGATCGTATCAACTCCATCATTATTAACATCTCTGGCAAGCCAGTCATCACTGTTAGCGTACTCATTGAAGAAGAAATCATATCACCTTTACGTCTTCACGTCAAACCTTCCTCCACGCCAGCCTCACCAACAGAGAGTGAACCTCCGTTATCACCAACGGCGGAGAGCGAAGAACCAATAGAAGAGATGGTAGTTGACCAGCCAGAAGCGGCTGTTGTGGACTCACCAATGCCTGTAGCTGAGGCTGGCGCCGCTGCCGTGGCTGAATCTCCGATAGAAGGAAAAGAAAAGCGTAAACGAGGTTCCATCATGTCTAGATTTAGTTTCAAGAAATCTAAACGCGACACCACAGGCTCACCGAAGCCGTCTTCACCGAAGAAGAAATCAAAGAAAGGTTCTTGGTCATCACAGAATGTGGATGGAACCTTACAACAGATTCGATTGACCTCACATTGGGTGAAGTTCAAATTGGTAAGAAATCTTATGGTAGATTGTTAGGCAGATATAGACTTATGTTTGGTCTATATTATTCAAATATATGATAAGCTTTTTATGGATAGATAGGATTTTTAAGATTTCTCCAGTGTCTGTTTTATAAATAATAACCTCTTCTTGCAGTGATATTGACAGTGGCATTTCCATAACTTTTGTTTCATCCAAGTTGGAAGGTATTCGAAAAACTTAAAAAGCGAAAATATTGGTAAATGAACTATATCCAATTATACTATTATAACTCAATTTTAGGATGCGTTACTAAAAAATCAATTTGGACAAGATTTGGTCAGTAATGAAAACCTTCTCAAAGAAAATGAAGAGTTGCTATCGGAAATTGAAAACCACCAAGTTGATATTGATAAATATGGCGAGTTAAAAGATGTGCCACCAGAAATTGAAGAACAACGAACAATGCTCAAGGATTCTTTCAAAGATTTAAAGGTAATTTTTCACAACGGACGAAACTAGAAACTTTGAGCGACTAAGAATTTTGTCCGACTAAAATTTTGTCCGCCTATTATGATATGGTTTAAAGCTGTTTTTAACTGTTTAAGTGGGACAAAAGTGACTTTTTTGAGGTGACTAAAGTTTTTTCCGACCAATAATTTTGTACAATCAAGGTGATAGTTGTGCGTCTAAAGCCTTTAGAGGCGTCAGGGCGTTCATGGCGTCAGGTTATACTTCTTTTTCGACCAATAGCGTTACAGGACTGTGTAAAAACGTCGCGTGATTTGCTCGATGAGTAGAGACCGGTCTTTGTGAGCTATATTGATAAACTGTATTGCAGACTGATTTTTTAAGATAGTATCAGATGTATTTTGTTTGTTTATACTGTTTACATGGTTTTTCAGACAAAAGGTAACATTCGCCACGAGCACTTGATCAGCATCATCGAGTGGTTACGATTGGCTACACAACAATTGGTCAAAATGAACCAGCTAGAGGACGTTGAGTTATCACGTGATTGGAGTAACCGAAATGCAGAGTTTGAGACTCTTCAAGATGTTTTTAAGGTAATTTTCTTTTTTTGCTTAAAAGGTTGATCAATTATATTAACCTTATTGAAAAAATAACCAGTTAAATTTTCAAACTTGTTGTTTTCAATAATTTTGAGGTTACGTTAACCGAGATAAATCGAAGGAGGCCGGCCCGTGACCGTTATCCCGCAAAATCTAACCAATTAAGCGTCCTAGATTGTGCGCGGTCGCTATCCGCCGTCCTCCTTCGATTTATCTCACTTAACTTATACTCCTGTATACTAAACCCAACATTTTAATTTTGGAACCCTGGGAAACCCTTTTTTTACTTCAAGAGTGTCTTTCCTGCGTTATACTATTATCTGCAGTGACCATTCATTTTCAGGATAGGTTTTTTATTCACAACTGCTAAAGTTTTTTCTTTTGTTACCGTTTTGGTCATTCCTGTTTTTCTTCTTTCTTTATGATGATAACAAAAACCACATACGCGAACGAAAAAATACTACAGACATGAGAAATAGTACCTCCCGTCCCCGTGAAGCACTGAGTGTTATCGCCAAGGATACTATACTATTATGCATTATGCATTATCCAAAAGGCCTTTTCCAGAAAAAATTCATATTCCCACTCTTGAGGATGTCGATTGTTCTTAACACCAACCCCCTGGATATCCTTGGTCCTCAAATTCTTACCCCCTGGATATCCTTGGTTTTCAGATTCTTACCCCCTGGATATCCTAGGATATTGAAAATTTCGGACCCCCCTGGATATCCTATATCCTCAACAGGGGGGATACGGACCCTTTTTGGAAAAGCCCAATTTTGCTAATACATTTTGCATTTTTAGTCAATGGAGCCGATACGTGAAGAAAGAGAGTCAAAAGTCAAACACATTTGCAAGGAAGGTGATAGGCTATTAGTAGTCTCTCATCCAGCATCTAAAACCATCAAGGTATGTCGATAAAAGTTTTGAGACACTCAAGTTTTCCGTAGTAAAGTCTATTAAAAGAGTTTGAAGAAGGTAGCATCGAGACAGAAATTTGTCTCTTTTATTCAAGCAATTTTTACAGACTTTTATACTAAAGAAAAACGTGTCTCAAATTGGAAGGTGATATAAGCCAGCTGATCTTTTTTTCAGCGAAAATTTATAGGAAGACAGGTTTAACTATTTCTGGATGGCGACAAAAGAATGTTTTATAATTAACTAGCTGGCAAGCCAGCGTCGCACGCCACTGGCGTGACATAGAGGCCCTTTGGGCCACAATGTCACTATAACGACATCGCTTCGCTCTCTTTAATGTCAAGATACCAGAAAAGTGTTTACAAATTGTATTTTTATCGATTTGATTATGTCCCATACCGCCATAAAACGAAAGAGGAGTCTCTCAGCTATCCAACGAGCTATAAACGCATGCTATAAACTAACCTCTAATTCTTTTTGGTTCAGGAGATGACGTTTAAAGTTTTTTAACAAAAAAGTACCCAAAAAAGAGCTCGGCGCGGAAAGGGTTAAAATAAACTGAAATTTCGACTAAAATTTTTGATGCTTTTCTTCTTTTTAAAATGAAAAGTAAACTTGAGCCAATATTGTTCATAAAAATCTCTTTATAAATGAGATAAGATAGAATGCCGCTCAGTGATTGGTAGCATCGTTTCGGCTTCTTGTTAACAGGACTTGCTAAGGCTGGTTTATAACGATCATTGGTACATTTTTGTCATCCTTTAATACGTTAAAACGGCATATTGTTCAAAGCGGACGTAGGACCCCAGGACTCCTGACGGAGGACCCCAAATTTGTTTAAAGAGGACCCCTGTCGGAGGACCCCAAATTTGTTTAAAGAGGACCTTTGACGGAGGACCCTAAATTTGTTTAAAGAGGACCTTTGACGGAGGA
>JAUJPO010081771.1:0-10537 GCA_032270745.1 Tiaropsis multicirrata
AATTCACGTATTCACGCGCAAAAAATTCTGATTTCACGTTCACGCCAACATCGCGTTTCACGCATTCACGCACAAAAGAAATACATTTCACGTATTCACGGCATCAAAAAGTGCCATTCACGCGTTCACGCAGACCGCTGGGGGAGCCCCTTATGAGATTTTTTCTAAATTTCTTTTGAACAAATGATGTGTTCTGGATAAAAAACGACCCGTGTGAGTAATTTTCGTATATGCACAAGACATTGCGGAACTGGTGGCCCTAGAAACCAGAACACATTGGTAGTGGAAAATTGAACTATTTCATGAAAAAAGCGAATCGATGGAAACGCTGTTTTAGATTCTAAAAAATCAATTATCTTTCCTGAGAAAGATTTTTTTACTATCCAACATTTTGGTAAAATATTGACCTCCTAGGAAAAAAGAACAGATATTTCCAAGGTTTTGCTTCGCCAGCTGCTTCTTAATATTGATGATGAGCAGGCAAGAAATACAAATAAACAGCTTGAAAGGAAGATCATACAGCTTGAGGAAAACATCAAGGATCTAGAGGAATTGAATAAAGGCATAGAGTTATAGGCAGAAGAAGTAAAGAGAACAAAAACAAGGCAAGAAGACAAGAAAGGAAACAAGACAAAAGTGAAGATAGAGGATCTGCACCACCCAAAACATGTATTCTGTACCAGGAAAAAGGAGTTGCAGTATCCACGCCGAAGGGAGCTGCAGATAGGGAGAATGATGCAAATTTATCCATGTGAATGTGAAAAATGGACAGATAGGCCAAGAAATAAGGCTAGGTCCCAAGAAGAGAAGGTCAAGACAAAGCAGAAGAAGAAAGAAAGATAATACCAAGAAGAGATCAACCAAGCAGGGATCAAGTTCAAGTACAGGACAGCACGACAGCACAGACAAGATACGAATTGATGAGCAGGGGATTGAAGAAAGACTGTTTCAAAGGTTGACAAAGCGGATGACAGAAAACCCTTTTCACCAGACAATGCAGGGACCAGGATACCGGAATGTAAGATCAAAATTTCTACTCCCAACCATACCAACAAAATAATATATACAATTTCAGAGTCTTTAAAAAAATCTTCCAGAAAAATTACAAACCAAAATATTTCCAATATACCATAGATAAAGTAAGTCTTTACAAATGTCGAATCTTCAGTATAACCCGAGTTTATAATAAATATCATAGATGTAACAATTCGTTACTGTCTATAGCGAATAGAATCAAGGTTTTTTGTCCCTTCCAATTTAATAGCTAATCAATCCTTTCGTGTATGGGACCATATTTTTTACAGCTGCTAGTCTTTCAATTTCGATACCACAGTGGAATATTCATCCAAGACCATAAATTGATTTTCATCTTTAAAACACACACGATAAATGTTCTAGAGACATTTTCTCAAATACACGTTTAGGTTTTTTAGTTGTCAGGGTGTATATACATAACCCCCCCCCCCTACATATAACATTTCCTCCTTCGCTCCATGGTGAATTTTTGTTAAAGATTCCACCAGACTCTCTATCATCACAAAACCAAACACACCAAAAAAATAAAACTTACTCTAAAACAAAATCTTATTATTCCCCAGCCATTGTCTTCAGTCTTTCGTGGATTTACTTCATCTAGTTGAACGGAATCCAGTTAAATTTTTTTTGAAAGTCGAACTGCGAACCGAACCGAACCCAACCAAAACAAAACGCCACTACCATGTGTGCCGTGTAGAGTGCTTGCTTCATCTCATCTAAAACCAGCTCAAAAAAAGTGTTATAATTTCATGCATTTTCAACAAGCCTTAACCAGGGCGTAAACGTTGGCTTCCTATTTGCCAGATAACCTATTTGCCTCACATCATTTTCCCGCGCAGCCGCCGACGGTTCGCCCTGTAATCGAGGTTGAACTTTGATGACAAATATCTAAACTTAGGTAAGGATATCGGCCTAAAAGTCTTCTATATAGTTTTTTTGAGAGCTTCGAGTGATATGGTTACAGGCAAAAACCATTTTGAAAATTGAAAAAAAAACTAAAAAAATAAACATTAAAGATTTGAATTAAAAGCCTTAAGTCCAAAATGTAATCACTATTGGATTTAAGCCCAGAGGAGGCACTTATAAGACTGTGTATAACCAGGCAACGAAACGCCGCTTAAAATATATAAAATTATATAGAGGCACTTAGGCAAAAAGTCGGGTACGGGGACGTGCCCGTCAGGGTACCTTTTTTGAAGGTCTGAAAGATTTACTCTGATTGGGTCCGTTTTATCTTTTGAAAATTTTAGCCCATTTTTCCAAAGATTATGAGAAATTTTTGCCTTCTAGTGTCTGACAGGGTCCAAAAATCAGGCAAATTAGCTAAAATTGGCAAATATTTGTATCTGATGACAGGGTTCACTAGTGCGACTTCCAGGTGGCACGTTCCCGTCGGTCGTCAAGGTCAGTCACAGAATGAAGATGAGAAAAATAAAATGTGGTTGTATGGTCACATGATATAGTGACAAAGGAGACGCTACCATGGTTGGCGCCGAGGAGCAGAAAATGGATTCTGTAAAATTTCACTGGGATGGACAGCTTTTATTTCAATTTCTCATTGGGGTGGAGATCACTCAGGTTCAATTGCCTGGGGGCCCGGGGTTGAGTTGTTTCTTCACTGGGGCTTAAATTTAGGCTATTTATTTCACCGGTGACTTTTTCTGAACTTTCATTAAATATTCAAGATATACCTGATTTTTTACACCCCTGAATCAGTACCCGGTCAGATCCGCCCCTGTGAATAAGTGTCACCCCACCAGGGAGTAATAAGGCACTATATCTTAAGAATTTCAAATTAGTAGACAATGAATTTGGTATTTAATAAGGTTCTTTATGTTTTTTAATAAATCTTTCATTTCTATTGGTTTTAAGCGCAAAGTTGTTCTGAGATTCATGCTTACATTGCAAACCTGGCTTTTATTCCATGTTCAATGGCCAAATATTCTGCAGTTTCTTAGGTATAAAGTAAAGTTTTTTTTGTAAGCTTATTAGAAAGAAATTCAGGAGCAGCACTCAAGGTAAATGACCTTTGCACTGAGCTGTAAAAAGGTCCCATCTTTAATCCCAAAGATTACAGATTGCCCCCCTGGGCAAATCTATTTGAAATATTTTTTGACTTTCTTCTCAGCTGATCAAGGTGTTGCAACTTGCAAAACAATCAAAGATAGGATTCCATCAGCAATAACTGGCTTTTATTTTTTTGGATGGGCACACTATGTATTTGAGTTTTACTGTGATATGACAACCGACTCAGGTAACTATATTTCTCTGTGTTTACCCAGGGCGATTGAAAATCTTTGAAAGTGGCAAGTATTTTAGGACACTATTTATTTAGCATGGTTTGAATTACAACATGCCCTAGAATGAGTTTACCTAGCGTGATTTCTCTGAATAAAATATTTGAATTTTCTATACAATACTTTTTCATTTATGAAATTCTACTTAGGTGGTTGGTCAATGATTGCAAATGTTACAATAGCAACAGAATCCGATGCTGAGTCTCAAATTTACACTAACATCCAACAAGACTACTTACGCAACATGAATCATGTTCGATCAGGAGCTTATGTTATGTCGTTGTCAACCCTTGCATGGCTTCGACAAAGAAATGGTTTCAATGAAATCATAGTACATATGATGAAATCCGAATCAAATGCCATAAACCATAAACCGTATTTGAGTTTTAAAGTTGACGTAATTGTAAATTATGTCGCAGAAATTGACGGAGCTAACCCAACTGCTGCACTATATGTTTATGCACCAGCGGACTACCGCTTTCTCCCTGACGATACGCGTAGTAGTCAAATTACAGGTACTTTTTCAAAATATGACAATGCTAATATCTACACTGGTTTTTCTTTTGCACGATCCCAGTATTATATGATCCTTGGTTCGGCTTCACGCTGGGAATGCGGGGATTCTAAATCAAGTCAGGGCAAGACTTACTCACCCATCGGAACATGGGAATATTTTGTCAGATAGCCTAGTTGTGGCTAAGCCTTAGCCTAAGGCGTCTGGACGACGTACTTTGAGTTCAGGGTTCGATCATTCGTTCCTTCCATGTAAAAAAGTCGAACCAAGATGGCCTTAAGTAACCCTAGTGACACGGGCCGACTAATAAAGTAAATCATCTATCCATCAAAATGATTTGCTATTTATAGTTACTGTTACTGGTACTGTAGATGGATCTTCTTAAGAAGCTTTCTTCAAAAAGGCTTAAAAATGTTCAGATATTCAAATGTTCTTAGTACAGTAACTTTTACCCATACTAAACCCATTCCCCTCTTAATTCATGCATATTTCGCGCAATTTCTTTCAAAATTCGCGCATTTTTGACTTTCCATAAACAGAGAAAGTTTAACATCAAATCCAGGGGAAATTTTGCAATTCACGCATTCACGCAACTAAACAAGCCCATTCACGCAACCACGCAAGCCATTGGCAAGCCGCTGGGAGTGCCATTCTTAACAAACACTTAAAATTCAAAATCAATTTTTAAATAAGAATTCAGCGAGTGGTGAGGCAGAACTGGATAAAAAAGTTACTCAAAATACAACAGAGAGTGTTGATACTTCCTTATATAATGATTATGAGTAAAAAAAGCAACACTCTACGTCTAAATCTTGCTTTGAGTACCTTAAAGGAACTAATTTTGGCGGGAATTTAATTTGGTGGATATGGCCGAAAAAACTGAATTTAGAGGGAATTTAATTTGGTGGTTGCTGAAAGATATAACCTTAAAATGGCGTAAAAACTGCAAAAAAGAAATAGCAAAAAAAACACCTTTAAAGGGTTCATATTTTCAAAAAGTTTAATTTGGCGGGAATTCAATTTGGCGGATGGCGGAAAATTATAAATTAGTTCCTTTAAGGTACCTTCTTCTGTCTCCGTCATCTCCGTCAGTAATATTTTAAACTTTTTTTATGTTATTTACTAGTATGACACTTGTAAAATTTGTGAGAAAAAAAATGTTCCTATAAACAGAATGATCTCTTATGACCATTTTCATTGATGATATCGAAGTCACTGGTACCTTTACGCTTTACGCTTTTTGGATCATCTTTTCAACCATTCATGATTTGCGAATCAGCTTTTCGGCCTTTTCAAATCAGCCTTCCAGTTACTTGAGTCATATTTTCAACTTTTTAAGATTCTCAAACCATCTTATCAGTTTTTCGAATCAGCTTTTCAGCTATTTAAGTTTTTCAAATTGTCTTTTCAAATCAGCTTTTCAGCTTTTCATCCAGTTATTTGAGTCATATTTTCAACTTTTTAAGATTTTCAAACCATCTTATCAGTTTTTCGAATCAGCTTTTCAGCTATTTAAGTTTTTCAAATTGTCTTCTCGAATCAGTTTTCAGCTTTTTAAATTAAAACCTTTTACTTTTGAATAATTACCTTTCAACTTTCAAAAAAGTATTGCAGGAAACATGAAATCTGAAAGCCAAATTATGAAAAGTAGGAAAGAAGATCTAAGAAAAAGTCGTTTTCTCACTTTTGAGAAGGGACAAGGGACGATTTCTTGAATTTTAAATTTGGCCGAAAAAGGCTCCTCATGCTGGACAATATCGATTTTATTAGACGATGATGTCGTCCGTAAGAAATCCAATCGCGGGAAAATTATGTAACTGAGTTATACTGTCAGATAAAGCTGCTGAAGGAAAGATTTGCGCGGCGGTAGTGAGGAACATACGAACATAAGACTCCCTCACTCTACCGCTGTTAATTCGCTCGCGCGGAAACTCTCGACCGCACGGCTTTTTATTATTTTGAGTTTATTCGGGATAAAGATTTCGTCTTAGACTATAAGATTAGTCTAGCTTCAGGGTTGATTTCAGAGTCACCAATTTGAAAGTGTCACGCAGTATCTGACGATACGACATGTGTCCGCGATCCAAACTACAAAACGGAAACTTTAATCTCGCGAAAATCAGCCAGTTTAAAAATATTCTGGACAAGCATTAATTTAACCCCCGGATATCTAAAATTGCCCCTGGATATCACATATTGATAACCACTCGATTTCGTGTTACCCCCCGACACATAATTCTACACCGCTCTTAACAATATTTTTCTGAAACAGTCCATCAGGTTCAAACCGTGTAAAGTTAAGAAGAAAAAAAACATAACTAAAACTTACCACATGTGAAATCATATAGTCTTTAATGTTCCAACCTCAAAGATTCTTGATATGCACTACTTCGATGCCATTTTACAAAGTCTTGTTTATTTGCAACATAATTTATGAAACGTCTCCAGTGTCATTTCCAGTCATATTTATTTTGTTGGTTTCTAGTTTTGGTATTATTATTTCATTCATCCATTTAGTAATATTAAAGTCTTGTGAAAAAGATAATGTGAAATTTAAATTATATTTATTATTCTATAAAGCATTTTAGCCAAATAATATAAAATTGCAGTCATAGTGCCTCCTCCCTGGTTTCAGAGGAAGGGAGACTTTGAAAGGTTAAAAAAAGACTTATAACCAAAATATTAATTTGTAAACCAGACATTTATTTACTTTATTCGGAATAATTTTCGCTAGATTAAAATTCGCGAATTTTCGTGAAATTTTGTCTCGCGAAATCGCGTGGGGTCGTCGATTCGTAAATCCACGTGCAAATTTTTGAAACTACAATTTTAGAAAAAAAAGTTATCAAAACCAAGCAATTTTGGTAAAATTATGCAGAATTATGTCCATTTTAGGGTCATTCGCAAAATTAAACCCACACGAAATTTCTTAAAGTCTTTACTCGCGAAATTATATCCGAAAATTTCGCGACTTTTTTGCTCGCGAAAATTAATCCGAATAAAGTATGTGATTTTTTCTCTGTTGAGACCAGAGAAAACCCCATTGATCATGGCCCACGCTACAGGGGGGCCCATGACCCCCTCGATTTTTAGCAAAGTACTCGATTTTTAGCAAAGTAACATTTTTTAAAAACATCCAAACATCATCACGTTCGTTTTGTTGATGTTCCCAAAGGGAACTCAATGGACCCACAAACTGTTACATCAAGTTTACATCTGGTTAGCGTAGTCACACATGGCTCCTGTCACGGGAGCTGCCAGGGGGGCCGTGGCCTTTGCCAGGATGCTAGATCGCCATAGCCTATAGATATAACCAATCGTCCTGGGTTCAAGGTTGCACAAGGTCATTATCTATACACAGATTCCCTTTAATTTGAAAAAATAAATTATCCAAATTGAAATTGCATTTTTATTCAAATTATGTACAAAAACAAAGGTAACAAGTTTAGATAAAAAGAAATAAAGTTTGTTGATTGAGGATGTTCAATAATTTAACAACAAAAATTCTTAAAAATGTAAAAATCTGAAAACAAAATACTTTAAAAGAAGACACTTTCGCAGTTTATTCCTAGTTTATTCTGTGAGATATTCTCATTAATCTCATTCGCGAAAGTTTATTCTCGTGAAATTTTTTTTTTCTTCAAAATTCGCGAAAATTTATTATCACAATACTTAGGATGGAAAATAAACATGAAAATTAGTTTTTTTTAACCGTCAAAATGCTATTAATCAATATCGATGGAAGCTGAAATGCAAAAATTTCGCGAATTTCTTGACACGCGAAAGTTTCTTCTTTTAAAGTATGAAAATGTTTTTCATTTTGAAACAGAAACAGAAAATATTTAATATTTTTTTGATAATATTTTAATTTCATTAGAGAGAGAAAAGTCCAACTTAAATTTTAAGCTATAACTTTTCAAATTCGGTTCAGTATTTACCAAGTTATAAGCTTTTTAAGTAGAAATCATTTTAAAAAGAATTCAAAAATACGTCAAAAAAGGGGTATCAAATCAGACACTTTTTGATGTTTTTACAGAATTTCTTTTTGAAAATTGCCCAAAATTGCTGTATTTTTTCTGCTTTTCCAATTACTGATTTCTTTTTTACGAAAACTATTTTTCAAACCATTATAACCATTGATAAAGTCTTAAAAGGCTTAAAAAGAGTGCAATTTTGAAATTAATTGCGTAAATTTGATACCCCTTTTTTGACGTATTTTACACTTTTTGAACAATGATTTTTTTCTTGAAAAGCTTATAACTTGGTGAATACTGAACCAAAACTAAAATGTTATACCTCAAAGTTTAAGTTAGACTTTGCACTCTCTAATCACTAATGAAATAAAAATATTAATCAAGAAACCTTTTTTTCGGCTCCAGGAGGCCGCCAAACACCGAAACTTTGTTCTGGGATACCCGGTACATAAAAAATATGTTTTGCCATCCAACCAACAAACTCAATCAAAACTGTGTAATGAATGGATGCTTCAGACCATCAGCTGCACTGATTCTATCAGCAGGATTCAACGCTAGCAATCTTTCCAGCAAATCATAGGCACTTTCTGGAATACAAGCACAGACGGGTTGCTTCGATTTTTTAGATCTGGAATTAAGGGAAGGACCTTTTGCAGGATGTTCTGATTTGCCGAGTCGATTATCATCTAAAGTTATGTCAGTTAAAACTCGATTATCTTGGTTCGATGCTTCAATTTGTGTCTCGCTTATCCGTTTTTTGCTCGGACTATTGTGTGCACCAATATCGCTATTTTTTCTCTTGGTCAATCGTTCTTTTTCTTCTTTATGTAAAGAACAATGTCGACGAGCCAGTTTTTCACAAATTACTTTTAAAGAGTCAGGGTTTTCAACAGGCGGTGAACAATCAAATGTTTTACCTATATAAAAAAAATATAATAAATGTAAATAATAATGTAACGAAGATTCTGAGCAAGAGGTTAAAATATATTCAATATAGGGATGAAAAAAATACTTTCAGAATCTAAGAATTATGCGTATCGTTGAAACATTCAGCATAGGAAAAATCATCGTTTAAACGAATAATACTGTAGTGCAGTGCAGTAAGAACCCAAAAAGTTGTTTTCTGAAAAAACTGAATATATAATAACATTTTTTTCATTCTATATCACAACTATTTTAAGCAATTAGTAATACGTTTTTAGACTATCTAGAGGTTCAAATTTTCAAAATCAAACCATGGTTGCCCCTCGCAATGTCACTGAACTTTAGTCCCCCAAAACAAAAATACTTCCTACGGCACTGTAAGTGGTAGTCAAAAGGAATATATAGTGATTCAGCAAATACTGTTGGGTTATTGACAAAATTTCAAACTACTGGCAAACACCTGTTGGCTTTTTAGGATGTTTTTGTATAAAAGATTACATAGCGATAACATTAATAAGAAATATTTTTGTCTCGATGCTTCGTTCTCCAAAATTGTATAAGAGACTTTACTACGCAAAACTTGAGTGGTCTCAAATTGGCAGGTCCACAACCTCGAATGAACACTTACCAATCGCATCAGCCATTTTCTTGATTTTCTTACTACCGAAAAGAACTATTATCTGAGACAGAGCTTCCATGTCGTCTTTGGCTTTAAAGAAAGGATATCGTCTTGCGAGTAAACATAAAAATACAACGCCGGCAGCCCACATGTCTACAGCTGAAAGAAAACAAAAGAAAAGAAAGAAAAGAGATATGAAAAATGGTTTTTTGATGTTTTTATTTGGTGATGGAGTCAAGTCTAAACCAAAATCGCTAAGACGAACATTATTCAATCTTGCTCATGTTTTTAATTTGAATTAAGAGAACCTTTATCATTATTTGCCTCCACGTAGAAACCAGTACAGTATCATTTATTTTACTTTTTACTTCTTTAGTGTCATCCTGGTTTCTACATGATAGACAATAAGATTACTCTTTGGTCTCTAATTTATAGGCCTTGCTAATTATTTTTTCTTCAACACACTTTTATTATAACTTCCCCTAAATAATTCTGGACAAATTCTATAACTGATACATCTTCGCTAAGCTTGCCATTGTTTTTGTAGTAAGTAGTACATTTTACTTATGGTAGTTCTGTTTTTTGCATTTTGTTATTAGTTTGCTTGCTGATAGAGTTGTTTTAAAAAGACTTCAAATAAACCTTTATACACCAAATCATGTACACCGTACGTCCATTTTTACAACCCTCAGTCTATTAGTCATGGCTGAAAACCATTATTGCCTGAAATCTATCACTTGTGTTGTGACTACAATCTACTTTTGAAGTTTACATTCATGAAAAATATACAGCGGTGGCTAAAGGTTTAAAATATTTTCTTTTTTTTCCAAAACCTCCGGCAATAAAGACCAAGGAGTAAAAGGAGTATTTGTGTATTTGGATACCTGTCGTTTGGTTAGGATACTTCATCAATACTTCTGGTGATCGAAAACCTGGTGTCCCTGCACGTGGTGCTTTCTGGCGAGGTCTGTAAAAATAAAAGTCTCACTTTAAAATAGTTGGATATTGATCAAATAATTCTTAGAAAAGGATCTCAAAATGTACCCTTATTGTCCCACCGACCCCCCTCCTTCTCTCCCCCCCCCCCCCACCCTGCGCCCCCACCCTGCGCCCTGGATATGTTAGGACATTTGAAAAAATCAAATCCCCTGGATAACCTCTAATACTCCACAGG
>JAUJPO010081782.1:0-40200 GCA_032270745.1 Tiaropsis multicirrata
TTAGTACAAAAGTCTCTAAAAATTGCTTGAATAAAAGAGACTAATTTTTGTCTCGATGCTTCGTTCTCCAAACTCCAGACTTGACTATGGAAAATTTCAATGGGCTCAATTTGGCAGCTCCAAAACCCTCTTACTACGAAAAAATTTGAGTGCTCTCAAAAAAGCTTCATTTCCAATGATAATTCTCTGGATAATAAACTAGCCATTATGTATTTAATATATGTGATTAATTTTATGATTTCACCACACATCTTCTTATGTAATAGAGGGTGCTTCATCAACAACTGCTATTATTATGTTATCTGTGATATCATTTAATACATACATGTAATTTCAGCTAATGAGTTGGTTTGGTAATTAAAATTACTTGCGCCAGCACTCTTTGTATCAATTTAGATATTTTTTCTTTTTCTACCTAGCATCGTCTTGACTTCCTTCCTCTCTCATTATTGCGGATGCGAAAGTTTAGTAATCTTTTGATGACGTAGTCTAAATTGGGAGGGGGGGGGGTTACCATTTTTTGTTAAGTTTGGTGTCCATGGCTTTTTGGACGAATCAAACATTGTTCAAAATAGTACGACTTTCAATTTCAATGCAGTTACTTTATTCGAAGAAAATTTTACGGAAAGAAACTTTCGCGTTTTTCGCGTATTTTGTTCATTTCGCGAACATTTATTCCGCAAAACATTCGTGAAAGTTTTTTAACAGTCAAAATTTTTGAACAAAAACTTCGTGAATTTCCCAACACGCGAAAGTTTCTTTCCTTGAAAGCTTCTTCGATTTAAGTACCTATTTGGTTAGTATTTTACAGAACAAAATGCAATACATGTCAAATTTAGATATTAGGTAATTTGAACTAGAGAATTTCGAGAGTTGTGTAATTTTGAATAACTTTATTCCTGATATCAAAGTGTTGAGGGATGTCGGGAAAACGGTTGCAGATTTTATGCGTTTTACAGGCAAAAGTCATAGATTGTTGTCTACAAAACAGTCCTTACCCAGTCCCTTTAACACTTTTAAAGTGGCCAGTTAAGAGTTTTAGCCTCTAAAGATACCCCCACCCCCATTTGAGTTTGTTGGTGATAAAAACCCTCTTCCAAGTAAAGTAAATTATATTATTTCTGCTTTTTTGCCAATTGTTTCTTTGCAATATAAAAAGATTGGTTTTGACATTTTGAAAAACTTTAATTTCTTAAAATCTTCATTTCAATTTTCAGACTTTTTTTTAAAACTGATTTGGAATACGGGTCTCAAAGACTTGATTATGTATCTTGAAGAAATGCTCTGATTGCCTGAAATAATGGCCTGTTATTTTTAGTTCATGCGATTTGATTGGTTTAATTTCTCAACAGTCATTTTTGCTGGGGAATTCAAACTGTGCAATGTTACCATACTAATTTCTTCTCATATCAGCTTTGTATAATATCGGGAAAAAGTTCGTACTGTATATGGGTCCAGACTTTTAGCAAGAAAATAGGTAATTATTGTGTTTGTTATTATGGGTTTTTGGTTTTGTATTTCACTCGTTAAAAAGTGGCAATAAATTAAAATAAGTAAAAAAAAAAATCCGTTGAAAAAAATATCAATCATCTAAATAATAAAAATAATTACTTCTATATAATTTTTTATAAAAATCTATGCATCCTTGTTTCCGTTGTTTGTCGGCTCCTTGATTTGTTTTTTTTACCGCCGGGCATTGGATTGCCATAATTATGTGCAATTAGAGCTATTAGAAATTACCTCGTTTTTTACAGACGTAATTAAAGAGCTAATTACCTAAAAAGCGGAGCGATGCTTTTTGTTGTTACTTCCTCTCTTCTCATCTTGCTTGAATTCCGAAAAAAGAACGAAAAGAAAACTCTCCTTTCATTACATTCAAATTTCGTCGTTTTTGAAGTTTTTAGTCAAATTTTACTTATTTTATACATCCATGGGAGGTTATTTTAGATATATAATTTCTTTCCGTTTCGAATGGCGGTTGCAGTGTCGTCCATTTCTTGGGCGGGTAGACCACCCTCAGCGCCGTTCTTTTGGAATTTGACTGAACTGTCGAACTTTTCGAACGATGGTCCTCCTCGTCGTTTTCGGTAGATCATAACTACGACAACGAGTAAGATGACGATTGCGATAATCGCGAGAACGATACCGACAATCGTTCCGGTTGATGTTCCATCACCGAGAATTGAAGCTTCTAAAAAGATAAAATGGAAACAATTAGTTTAGTTTTCATTCGAAACTTATTTTTTACCTAATATGGCATTCCCTTCCTTCTAACCTAAGGGGTAGAGTGTAATGTTTTGCCAGTGATTGTCAGATTTTAAAATAGCCTTAAAACCTGTTTAGTATTAGAATCTCCATAGATTATAAACCAACGATTCGAAATGAGTGAAGAGAAGGGCTCAAGCTTCACGTTTTTTTAGTTCTTGTCTTTTTCAATTAAAGTTGGAAGAAACAAGTCAAAAGTTTTAAGGCACATTGTCTCTTATACTAAATCCATGGCATATTTTGCTTAGGTTAAAAAAGGCAAACAAAAACATCTGACGTCACACGTAACAGGTCTATACGATTAAGAGAGAGAATAGGCATAATAAGTACCTCCAGTTGTGAATTGCAATGTTTCAGACCATGGTCCCTTTTCATTCTCATTGGCTGATACAGCCCGGATCTTATATTTGTAAGTGGTGCTTGGATGTAAATCTTCCAATTTGAAAGAGTTTGATAAGCCTTCAGTGCGGACTTTTTCAGTGATTCCACGTCGCTCGCTGACAAGTTCAATTTCGTATAATTTGAGATCAGGTCTTGTTCCTGCATTCCATGTTAAGGTGATGGAGTGTGCTGATTTCTTTACCACAACTGGATCTGTGACCTTCTTGATTTCACCTTTAAAATCAAAACAGATTCGATTATAATTTAGATCGTGTTCAAAATCAATTTAGCTGTGAAAAAATCGACTTAACGGTTTTGTTTGGTTTTCAGAATTAGAAAATTACTAAAGATTTTTAAGTTCTTTACCTTCAGGGATATAGAAAGTTTGGATAAGCCATTTGCCAATCTCATCATTACTGACAACACCTCTGACTTTGAATTCATAGAAATATCCTTTCATCAAATTCTCGAAGGTGTAACTATCTTCCAATCCTGTATCCGTCTTGTATTGCTCAACATTTGGTGCACGTCCTGTACCCAACTGTTGGAGATGTACATCATAATATTTGATATCACCACGTCCTGGTACACGTGTCCAGAAGATGGTAGCTTCGTTACTAACTACTTTGATATTACCCAATGCTGGTGCAACTGGTCGTTCTGTTAGAAAAAAAAGAAGAGATAAGTTAATGACATAATCTTAAAGGAGCGAATCCAGAGAGTCATGATGGTTTTTTGGAAAAGTTTATCAAAATTATTCGGACATCGAAAACACATGTTATCTGGCGGACAACGACTCGCTATTTCATTGGCTGAAATGTGACCCAGCTATCATGCCCGCTATTTCATTGGCTAAAAGATTATCTATTATGTTTGTCTTGCCAGAGTTAGGCTATTTCATTGGCTTAAATGTGATTTGATTTCATTGTGCTTGAATATAACATGATCCAGTTATCATTCTGGCTATTGCATTGGCTGAAAAAATTCTGTTATGTTTGGCTTACCAGAGTTAGATCTGAAGGATTTTTCTTTTGGTGTAGATTCACGTGGAGACGTTGATGATGCATGTGTGACAATGACTGCTTTGTATCTCATATTAGCTTTAGTTTTACCAACAAAAGTGTGTTGTGTTTGGCCATCACGAGCCATGTGTGAAGTCACCAATTTAGTTTCACTTGTACCGATCAATTGATATAAAGTGATTTTGTATTGGAGATTTGCTGGTTTGGAATCTGATTCTCCGTATCCAGAGGTCCAGGTGACAGTAGCTGTGGTAGCTTTGATGTCGACAATGTCTACGAAACGTGGTGGTCTTGGTCCATCTGTGGTGATCAAACGTGGCGTAGACCATTCTCCTTCTTCGTCATTTCCATAGATAGCTCTTACCACGATTCTATAATTCCATCCGGATTCCATATCCTTGAAGACGGCATTTTGTAAACCGTCAGAATCACTTGCTTTAACGGGAAACAACTCCGATCGGACGAATGGAACGTTTGGAATCGGGTTACCACGGACTTCAACGCGATAAAATTTGACCAATCGGTTTGAGACCTTGTGGAATGTGACAGATAGCTGAGTTGGTGACTTCATTCGTAAGTCAAGGTTTGTTGGTTTTTGTGAAATGATATCTGGAAGAAAAAAGGTTTGGATATGAATTATTTATTGATCTGTTTGGTGGTTTCAATTCATATTGTGGTTGAGTTGAATATTCAATAGACCAGACCGACTATATTGAAATTTAGAACCACTTTTTATAATAGTGGAATCCTTCTAAAGTATACATCGAAGGTGCACAAAAAGTGTCTGTCTTAGATAGATGTGCGCTTTATAGTTATTGAAATGACCTGTCCAAAAAATAGTGTCCGTTATATTATATGTCCACTTTTTTAGATCATGTCCGGTTTATAGAGATTCCACCTAAGAAATGGTACAAAGCCTTACCTAAGTTAATGTTTGTTCTTAGTCCACTAATGACATCTGAACTTTCCTTGTTATCCTTATCGAGGATGGTGACCTTAATCTGGTAAGGCGTAGTAGGTGACAGACCACTCAAAGACACAGCTACCATTGTTCCTTCCACAGTTTGGATGTTCCATGATGGACTATCAGTGATTCTGTGATAGATTCTGATCTTTGTTGGCTTTACATCAGAATATGTTGTCCAGGTGACTCTGACGGAAGCGTCGGTGATCTCGGTCAGTGTGACAGATGAAACTGGTTTTGGTCCGCCTTTAATTTGAAGAAGATATTAAAGATTATTTCTTTGGACTTTTGAAATTTTGTTTTTTTGTAATATGTATTGTTTTTGCATTTCAATTACTTGGAAGAAGGTCACATATTCCGAAAAAAAACCTTTCTTGATGTATTTTTACACTTTTCGAACTATGATTTTTTTTCTTATAAAGCTAATAACTTAGTGAATACTGAACCGAATTTAAAAAGTTATACCTCAAAGTTTAAGTTAGACTTTCAACTTTATACTGAAATAGAAATATTAATCAAAGAACTTTTCTTTCGGCTCCAGGAGGCCGCCAAACACCGAAACTTTTTCTAGGACACCCGGTAGTATCTTTTTTTACCAGAAATATATAAATGAAATCGGAAATTAAAATAAATAAATAGAACATAATCTTAAAGATACACATCGATTTGAGCACTTTTTTCACTTAGTAAACGGGTACTTACTTGTTTTGATAGCATTCTCAACAGACCATTGTCCAATAATGTTGTGTTGTCCAATAGCACGAACCTTTGCTGTATATTCAGTCCCTGATTCCAAGTTTGTGATAACATATTCGGTAGAACTGCCTTGAGTTTGAACAACTGGGAGAGGTCGTGATCGCAATTTGGCATATTGGATCTCGTATTCGATGATTTGTTTAAAGTTGGTCGGTGCTTCCCATCTGAGTTGAGCTGTTGTTTTCTCAGCACGTACAACAGATAATTTAGTTGGAGCAGAAGGTGCTGTTTGTGTTTTGGTTTCGAAGAAAATAATCTTGGACCATGGTCCGAAACCATTCACTTGATAAACAACACGAACTTTGATGCCATAGTATCGGCCAGGGATTAACGAACCGAATGTATGTTTAAGAATATCAGGTCTGTTAGATGGTGTAGACACAACTTCGGTTTTAGTTTCGGTTTCTTTGTTACTGGCGTCTTTGATAAGACCGATTTCGTAGCGGTTGATTTTATGATCTTTCTCCGATTGTGGTTGATCCCAGTGTGTGGTGGCACCGGTTGGTGAGACGTCGCTCATACGGACACGATCGATTGTCCCGACAGCTAAAAAAGATTTAATATTTGAAACTCCCATGTTGTCTATCTACTTAAAAATATTATTATTTGAAGCCAAAATAAGTAATAAAGATTTGAAACATACAAGCGATATATTTCGGTTTGTAACCATTAGCAAGCTACTAGCATGAAAGTGTTGCTATTTTAGTACACTATTTTATGTTTGTATATTGATAATGGTAACAAACTGCAGAATCGCTTTTATGTTTTTAAATCTTTATGTTTACTTCTGAAAAAATTAAAAGGTTACTATAATATGGTTACTTAATTTAATCAGTTCTATATTCTGGAATATGACAAACTTAGAAAAACTTGAAACAGCTTTTTAATACAAAGGTCACCGAATATCTTTAATGATGGTTACGGCTTAATTGATTTGCAGTTTATTTAAAATGTTAAGAATATGCTAGCTATTCATCTTAAATATTGTTTCACCATTAAAAAGCCTAACCAAACGATCAATTTTATTTAGCATACCTGTTCTAAGACCATTCTTTGTGATTGTACTAAGACTCTTTCCTTTGACTGATTGAATCTGGATGATGTATGGTATACCAGGTGACAATCCGGTCACTTCATATTCGGTCAATGTTGATGGTTGATCAGGATAAGTCAAGACTTGTTTGTTTTTATTGTTGATGAGACGAATTCGAGTTGCATCAATTTCGACACCGATTGGAGGTGACCATTCGAAGATGACAGAGCTATCGGTAATTTCGGTGATCTTAAGGCTTCGTGGTGGTTTGATTCCCTCTGGAAGAAAGATAAAAGAAGTTTGCTTTAGTAAAGCAGAATATAATGATAACAGTTCATAATCTATCTGACCCAATGGTATTCTTGGACACCAATTTTCCTCTTTTTTCACTTAGATAAATTAATTGATTAAAATTTTGTAATAATCAAAATAGGTTGAATAATGAAAAAGTTTTTCGTAGTAAGGTCTCTTAAATGAGTTTGGAGAACGGAGCATCGAGATTTGTTCAAGTGATTTTTACAGCTTCAGATTTGCTTTCAAAGTTACTAAAAACTTACTTGTGGTGAAGATTACATTGGTTGAGCTTCCTCCAGCATCTTGACCATCTAAATCGACAGCTTTGATGGTAGCTGCATATGTGGTTCCTGATTTCAAATCACTGATAGTGGTTCGAGTATATGCTTTATTGACTTCACGTTCGATGCCTTTGATGTTGGGGTTTAAAGAGTTTTCGTATTCTTTGACGTTGACTAAGAATTGATAGTTATCTGATGTGTCACCACGCACTGACCAAGCTAATGTGACTCGATCTTTTTGGACATCTTCTTGGAGCGGTTGATAAATTGTTGGCAAACCTGCTGTCGAAAAAATATGAGATTCTGGTTAACATATGTGGTGATGTCTATTGAATCGATCGGAAAATTTAAACCAAAACTTACATAAAATGCTTCTTGAATATTACAGATATATGAAATTCTGGTTGATATACGACATTGATTTGATGTTCATGGAGAGGATGGAAAACTTTAAATCAAGAATTTAAATAAAAATGGTTCTTGAAGTTAAAATGAAAGCTATATCAAAAGACTTACCAGAGATAACTGCAATTTGCACTGCAACCACTAGTAATAATTTTATCATGTTTTTTTTCCTATAAAACACAAAAAAATCTTGAATGTTTAAATTCCATCGTGAAAGAAAAATTTAGCAATTAATTTGTTGCATTCGGCAAAGAAATATAGTTTATTTTTCACCAATAATTGTATTGGTTCCTCAACAGAAGCAAAACAAAAAATGTCTACTGAACAAGATCATGGAAAGAATCAAGAGAATCAACTGAACCATCGAGACAACTGCCAAATCATCATAAAGAAAATAAAAAAATTGAAGAAGAAAAAAACGGTACTTTTTAAATGCAACTGAATGCTTCCCCTTATCCAAGTTCCCGAACGCAAATGATGTTTTTCACTGAATTCAAATGTGATTTAAATACTCATTTGAGGATGATTACATAATGGCACAATTAGTAATTATACTTTTGTTGTTGATGAGGTCCAAATTAATTAGTTAATAGTAGGAAACTGTAACATAGCTCATCTGTATCGATTTTTTTTCTTTCTGTTTTTTTTTCTTTTTTTGATGAATTTCACCGTCTGAAAACAATTTCTATTTTTTTTTTCTTTTGTCTTTTCTTTGATGATGCATATAGAAAAACGTTGATTTCTAATTGATTATTTGTGGGGTATATATGAGGGATACGTAATAATTAATTAGCAAAGGGATTTTGAAAACCCGATGCCATCACACAAAGAAAGTTTGTATAAAGAAATTCATCATATTTTTTTTTTTTTTGAAATAGTGTACAAATCTATGATGAAATTGCATGCACCATCAATATTTTTAACAATGATAGTCACATATATTTCATTATTGTAAAAACTAAATTTTAAATTGCCATTTCAATATGACATAATTACTTTATTTGCCAGCAAGGGATCTGTTTTGTTTTTTTGACGTCACTGTTACCTCTTTTACACAAGCTCTGATATTTTGTTTGTCAGATGCCCCTAAAAACTACTCTCAAAATTTACCCGTCCCCATGTTATGAAGCCATAGGCCTAAAAGCATCTTGGATGTTTTGAGCAGTTCTAACAGGCACGGGACATTGTTATTTAGACGTTTCAATATCAGAACATTGTTTAGACGTTGAAGTAACGTTGAAATAACTTTCTGTTTCTGCTGGGGTTAACAAAGCCCAATTACCTCCATACAAACCATACAAAAATATGTAACTTTATTTCGATTTTATAAATTTTCAAGTGTTTGATAAAAGAAACACGCTATCAACACCAAGTGTCTGTGGCGGATATTCTCTCTCACCCCAGTTGTAAAACAAAGAAATACAAACATTCATCCCCCCTGAAAAAATGATGAAAGAGCAACCGTTTATGACCCCACTAGAAAAAGATTACCATTTTTCACCTGTCCCAGTGGGTTTGACAGAATTTAACTTTCACCTTATTTAGCTTTTGGTTCTCACTGGGGTATAGAGACATGGTAACCAGTAATACAAAATTAAAATTCACACTACCACACCCATTTATGGTTCTATGTTTTTATGTTAAGCCAAATCCATCTCGAATCCACTCTTCTACTGTTGATGCAATGCAGAATCTTCCTCGATGAGGTATTCTTTCTCCTGCTCTTGGAAGAAATCAGTTCTGTAAAATACAAATTTACTGGGGAAGCCTTTCTTGATATTTTTAATTTTCTGGTCTGTAAAATAAACCTTCTGTATGAAGCTAAATTTGACGGGAGTAAAATAGTTTCATTCCGTTAATAAATGATAGCTAGATTACTTGATCCAAATAGACGGCTGTTCTGTAAAATACACAATTTTCATGTTATATTTATCTTTGATTTCTGGTCTGCAGTATACACCCTTTTGAAACAATGAAACAAAATTTAAAAATTTAATTTTAATGTCATTCTGTTAATTATCAAGTTTTTCATAACTTAAAACCATCTTAGACATCACCTTAATGGCTGTTCTGTAAAATATACAATTTTCGTGTTTTATCCTTATAAGGTCAAACAACGTGTTTCATTTTGTTTTAAGCACTGGTCTTTAATGATTCAGCTTAATATTAGTAATTGGAACGAAATTAAGAACAATTTCCCGTAGATTTTTTGCTCAGTTCCTTTTCATATCTTACTCAGGAACTTTAGAATTGTCAACAAAGACAGTGCGTTAATTGCTCTCGGTTGCCATTTTTCCCTTTTTTATCCGCCTTGTGTACGGTCTTAATGATTTTATTTTTCTGCTCTTTGAGATCTATTTTCCGAGATTTGAAGATTTTTTCCTCTTCATCCGGGCTTTTCCAGAAATAATGCGTACCCCGCTGTTGAGGATGTCAACATTTCTTAACACCAGCCTCCCTGGATATACGTGATGAAAATTTCAGACCCCCTGGATATCCTTATTCTTCGAATTCATGATATGCGTAAGTTAGATTACGTCATTTTTTCTAACGGAAACAGCCGAAATCCGGATTTTGCCCTCTTTTTTTGCAAAAAGTCCAAAATTTTCCCTCTATTTTGGGTGCTTCCGTTAGAAAAAATGACGTAATGATAATTCTTACCCCCCGGATATTCTTGGTCTTAGATATCCTAGGATATTGGAATATTGGATATTTCGATCCCTCCTCCTGGATATCCTTGGTCTTCAAATTTTTACCACACCCCCTGGATATTCTAGAATATTGTATATTCCCGACCTCCATGAATATGCTATATCCTCGACTTTGCGGGGGTACGGATTTTTTTTCTAGAAATATCCATTGGCGGGCAAAGGTAATAATGAAAAGGCATTTAGGTATTTTTACACTTTGAAGAAAAGTTGCTAATTTTGTGTTAAGCACAATAAAGTCTGTAACAATAACATTGGCAATCATTTTTTTCTTTTCTTTAAATGATAACAAAAACACATTAACACTAACGAACAAATAATACATACAGTAGAACCTCCAATTAGCGGACACCTCTAATTAGCGGACGCTAATCCGTTTCCCCGATGGTGTCCGCTAATTAGAGGTTCCACTGTACACTACAAACATGAAAAAAATAGTACCTTCCTCCCGCAAGGCACTAAATGATATCGCCAGGGGTTACTAGGTACTATAAAAAGAACAAGACCCAGCAGACACGGTTTTAAACGTCAGAACGCGATTTGGACGTTGAAACAACGTTTAGAAAACGTCATGTGTCTGCTGGGTCCTGACCGGTACTGGTTTTCGTCCCGTTCGTTCTCTCTTGGTAATAGGGACTTTACGAAATGAAGACGTCAACGCTACGAGGAAGGCAAAATTAAACAAAAACCGGTATTCCCGGTAGAAAAAAATTCTATTGCACAAAATGTCCCATGAGAATAAAACATTTAATTACCAAATTATGAGAAGTTTTAGATTTCTACAACGACGTAAAAGTTAATCATATCACGTCGTTTACAGACTTTAAAAACTTTCCCTATCAGGAAAATAAAAAAAGGTTCTCTCATGGGATTTCTTGTGCAATATAATTTTTTTCAACCGTCCGGCTTTTGTTTTACTTTACCGTCGCCGTCGTGTTGCCGTCCTGATTTCGTAAAGTCCCTAATATGTACGCGCGGTCGCCTAAAAGTACCTATATACGCAAATCATTTTTAAATTTCTACGTTTTGTGCATGACTACACGGCTCTCTAAAATTTCAAGCTCTTTTTGCCTAATTTTTTGTGCGATTTTACATGGATCCTCATTTTTTGAACTTCGAACTTTGAAGTTTGGGATTTCGTGCGATTTGCAGATTGTTGATTTTTGACTGGTTGACAGGTTGAGAACTGTCTCTCCAGTACAAGTATTAGTACTTTCTATTTCAAGTCGTTAAGCAGACTAGTCAGATCTAGGATATCCAGGGAGTTTGTAATTTTCAGCACGGACATCCAGGGGGGGGGGGGCTGGTATTAAAAGAAGTCGACATCCTAAACAGTGAGACGGGGGTTACGAGTTCTTTTTGGAAAATCTCAATAAAAAGATTTTGAATAATCTTCTACCATAAAAACAAGTCATATTTTTTTCCTTTTTTATTATTATGTCGAAAATCATCTTTTAACTTTAATTGCTGACCAATCGGCCGGCTTCCGTAAGCTTGGTAATTATAGTCCGGGAAATACTTGCTCATCTTAATGAACTAATTAAAATTAAAAACAAAAAATCTAGATGGTATTAGAAACAAAAAAATCATTATTTCCGCTTCCTGCTCGAACCTGAAAAAAAAACAATTTCTTTGAAATTCGTCTTTTCCGTTCATCTTCTTCAAAAAAAAAGGAATTAGTATTTTCTTTGCTGACGACAGCTAAATTAGTCAGCGTCCAAAGTACATTTTTATCTTACTAACTTACAGGAAGTGAGCTGACTTTTTTATATCGGGAATTTTTAAGCCTCTCCGGGAAGGAGGGTGATAGACAAAGACACGCCCAACTCCTATCAATCCTGACTGTTCTCCGTCCTTGATGTTATTAATATGATCCAGTTGGTCTTTGTCTAAAAGCTAATTGAGCTAATAAACAATATAGATGACTGTCGTTTAGCCTGGACGAGAGCTGCTGGAAATTATTTTTGCAACATGTTACGGGCTAATGAAAATATGTAAAATAAATGTTTATAATAAGTCGAAGATCCGCTCGCCAGTGTATTTGACGAGTTGATTGATTGCAGTGTGCATTTAGACATATTTTTGCAGTGCACAGCTTCAGCTGAGAAGGAAGACCACGTGTCGCAAACAAAGAAACCATGTTTGTTCACTAGTTCGGGAAAAATATGCAAGTGCTGTGGATTTTTTGGACAATCCTAGTTTCATCATCAAACATGATCAACAATATGTATTTTATTGACTGAGGTGGTTTCAACAACTATGGATCTATATCGCAACGAGTTTGTCGCTTTTGTCCATATTGGTTTCGGGTTACTTTTGACCCATTGACATTTGAATTTTTTCTGGTGGTACAACTTTGCTGATTGTGCTTGTTAGCAATATTGGGGATATTTTAAGTGAACGTGGTCAAATTACTGGATTTGAATGTGGCAAATGTTTAAAGGTCGGAATCTAACAATTGGACCAAATATCTTTGATTGGACAGTCAGTGGTAGCCCAGTAGACAAAAGATGTTTTTTTCCAATTTTCCAGTAGATAAAGCCAGCTTTGAAGCCATGGCCGCCATGTGGTGTGGTATTTAAAGAAGCAGCACCGTTGAAGAAAATCACTAAAATTGTTTTTTGTTGATCTACTACTGGAGATTTTGAAAATTTAAAAGAACTTTATCCTGGTAGAAACGGGACATTGTATGTGACGATTTTTGAGACTTGGTTTGAACGTCAAACTGAAAATATTTCTCGGATATCGAAGGTATTTAAAACAACGACAAAGTACGCAATGAAAACAGCGACTTTGGAGGTGCTTGAAGAGTTGAATGTTGACAGAATTTTGAATTAAAAAAGATCAGTTAGTTTGTTATTTTATGGATAAAGCACGTCCAACTTTTAAATTTACCAATCAGGAAGGAACAATTATATAGCTCACGCTTCCACCAATGGGTGATTCAGATTTGTTTCTGTTTTGAATCTATAGTATATAGCCCATCTGAAATAAATATTTTCCAATGATATTAAAGTTTGTATTTTTTTCAATTTCCAATTTTGAGTATGAGTCGATAGTTAAATAAAGAAGAAGGTTGTGGTTTTCTTATGACCAAATACTTAATTTGAAATATCGAAAAGAATGTAATTTCTTTTTTGTGGATGAGACTAATATGTGTACCCCATATATCTTTAGAATGAATACTTTTTACGTAAGTAGTAAAGTTGATTGGCGGTAGCGGTGGTAAGGCGCTGGCTTCCGAATCGGAAGGTTGTGGGTCTCGAGCCCCACCCAAGAACGCCCACCGTAGTGAGGTCACCTCTCGCGTCGCTAATTACCCCTAGGTGGCAGTCCGATAACCAATTTTCAAAAAATGGAAGTGAATTTGGAACCTGAACAAAGAATTGCTTAAAAAAATGCTTGCAAAACAAAACTGTATACAAATTTATTCTTTGCATGACGTAACAATTGGGGGAAAACAGAACACGTTTACTAAACTAAATTAATTATGTGTAATCAGTAAACAAAATCTTTTAGTGAGTTAAACCATAGTGTTTGTTTTCAACTCGCAATAATTAAATCTTATTGGTTGAAAGGTATATCACATGACTTTCCGTGGCAAAGAATCGCTTCACAGACTATATAAAAAGTTCTCAAGACTCAAGAAAGCTAATAACCAACATTATAGAGGGGGCAACCCACTCTAAATTATATTCATTACAATTATAGGGTTTCGTAACCAAAAGATGTGCCAATCAATAATGTTTTTTTCCAAATTTGTTGTCATTTGATTTGGGTTATATAACCAGAAAAGGATCTTACATTCAAACCACAAACGATTAAACCACATGTTCATTTCTCATTTGATTAGCCTGCTTTCTTGGACTTCATCCAACTCATCAAGATTTGTTTTTTTTCGTCTAATGAATTATCTATTTAACCGCAAGCGCTATTAACGATGTTAGACTGTGGTTTGAAAGAATGAATCTTAGATTTTCATTTACGTAGGTTTTGTTTTGTTTTGATATGAGCGAGGTTACGCAAAAGGTTATTTAGGACGTTAAACGCGTCTGTGTCGGCCTGTACATAGATTTTCGTTTACAAGTTTTGCTTAGACAAATTACGTACAGGCCACCACAGATGCGTTTAACGTGCTAAAGATTCTCTTGTTTAACCTCACTAATGAGAAGCAAAATTAAATTCTTAATCATATTTCGGATTAATCAGCAGGCACGTCAACGTTGTTTCAACGTCCAAACAATGTTGTTTCGACGTCAGAACGTTATTTGGACGTTGAAACAATGTTGAAATAATGGTGTGTGTCTGCTGGATAAAAATATGACTTCTTACCTACGCGGCTTTCTTAATAAGCAGACTTTTTTATAGGCGACAAACCACCTCGACGCCTCGACGCTCGATTGCCTGTTTGAGCGTACCAGAAACAGAAACAACATTGGCATCAAGGGAAAGGGCTGCCAAGTTTCATTCCTATTTCGCTCTAGTAGAAAAGTCTCGGGATTGAGATCTTGTTTGAAAATGAGCTAAAATGAATTAATCATGGTCTATCAGCAATCAGGTTTGATACGTCTACCCTGAATTTTGATAATTGCCTCGTACCCTGGGTTTTGATAATGCTACCCTGGGCTTTTATAAGGTTGCCTTACCCTGGGTTTGTATGGAGCTACGCTGGGTTTTGATAATGCTACCCTGGGCTTTTATAAGGTTGCCTTACCCTAGGTTTGTATGGAGCTACGCTGGGTTTTGATAATGCTACCCTGGGCTTTTATAAGGTTGCCTTACCCTGGATTTGTATGGAGCTACGCTGGGTTTTGATAATGCTACCCTGGGTTTTGATAAGGTTGCCTTACCATGGGTTTGTATGGAGTTTGAGAAAATTTGGATCAAAGCTAAGAAAAGCCATAGTCACAAGAAGAGGAAGGAAACAATCGGGCCGTCGCTTAAGCTTTTTGCCTACGGGCAAAAATGATGTTGAAAATAGAACGACGGCCCAATGGACATGCAATGGTCGTCAAAACAACAGTCAATTGGTTCTTTATACAATCGACATTGTCAAAACAAAAAGGGAAACGAAGCGAACGCCATCGAATTTACCATATTTGTCTACGTTTGCATGCCCAATGTCCTGGACACTAGCATTTTTGTAAACAATAACATCGGCTAATAGAATTGCTTGCCGTTTCTAGACTATTTCTCTTTTTGTGACTATGGAAAATCCGAGCCTAAACCAAAATTTTGATTTTGCTTACATCATCGATGGTGATGTATAGAAGAACCTTAATTCTTATATCTTTCATTTGACCTTTTTGACCTGTACGTATTGAACCCATTATTTTATAATTTACTCGGATAAATAGAGATATTTCGATAGCCTGAACTTTCTAAACTCTATGTGGAATTTGAAAGAAGAAAAACAGAATCCTGAACGCATCTTTCTTTTCCTCTACGCCTTCCTGGCACGTAAAAGGAGAGATTTAAATGCGATATGGAACAACGAAATTTCCGTTACAGTAATTCTGCGGTTTTAACTCTCTTCCAAATGATGGTTTTTTTTTTCTCTAAATCGTAATTACACGTTTTTATGATGGATTATGTAACTCCGGTCGGTCATAATTAATTAGCCCTGTAGTAGGTTACGTCATTTTATTACACTTTCTTTTCTTTTATAAGAACCATTAAGTGTTTTGGTTGAGGCTCAGATGTTTCTTAACTTTATTCAGCTTTTTCTATAATTCACACTTAACCCCATCTTAAATTTATGCCTAAAATGTTTACCTTGGTCTAAGCTTTCATCAGGAAAATTTCCATGCTCAAATTGTGACTTTTGATCACCATAATAATGATAACATCCGAAAAATTTGTTCCTATATTAAAAAAAAGTGTATTATTCCCATTATTTCCATTGCCAGTAAAACAAACCTCTTCTCGGATGTTATCATTATTATGGTGATCCTTTTTCCACTACTTGAAATTACGTACAAAATTCGAAGAAGTCTTTTAATAATGTTCTTAGCTTTTTTGGTTTCAAGCCTCAAAATGCTCTTTTAATTCATGTATATACATAATCAAAAATGCAAAAAAAATTCTTATTTCTACACTCTTGATTCTCCAAAGCCTCCAAATGTTCTTAACATGTTCTTAATTTTTTTTACCTCGAAGCCTCTTGTTCTTATTATTCTAATACCTTATTCTTATGAAAAAAATGTGTTAAACGGAAAACATTAACTAGCTCTGAGAAAACTCTTTGAAGTTTATGACGTTGTCTTGTTAGCCCCGCCCTCGTTTATTACTTGAATATCTATCCAATCAAAAATTGAAATTATGTAGTTCGGAAAACGTAACTGGCTTTGAAGAAATGCTTTATACGACTCTTAGAGGTTTATGACGTTGTCATGTTAGCCACGCCCTCGTTTATTACTTGAATATCTATCCAATCAAAAATTTAAATTATATAGTTCTGAAAACGTAACTGGCTTTGAAGAAATGCTTTACGACTCTTAGAGGCTAGTATTCTTAAGACATAATTCCTATTTGTTAAATAGGATGTTTTCCACTAGTAGTAGAATGTTTTCCACTAGCTTTATATTCAATGACAACTGCTCCCGTCTAGCTTTTTTCTTGTTTTCGACGCAAGGTCAAAATAATATATCCACTTGAATCCTTCATAATTGACTGTAAGAGGCAAGTTCGCACAACTATTCGAGTAAGGGATTTAAATGAAGCCATGGTTATGGATATTGTGTACTTTATCGTATGAAAATTCCGCGAAATTATAATACCGTGAAATACACAAAAATAACGCGAAAATAAAATGACTGCGTATTTTCACCCAATAAATTAGGGGGTCGGATCAATCTGAAATTTGATAGGTATCTATATAGGACTTTGGACCTGCCTATCAGAGGGGCAGAAATTCGTAAATGGATATAGACATCCTTGGAGAGAATCCACCGTTACCAGTGGATACCCCTGTATCATTTCAATCTCAAACATTGACTACTGATCCAATACAATGTTCTTTATGTTATATAATCAATTATTGGCCAAATCTTTTCAAAATTGTTCCTGAATATTAAACGAACCCCTCAAAAACTACACTAAAACGCCTCAAAAATCACAAACTTCGACCTCTGCTCACAACTTACAATTGAGGGATACAATTCTAATGCTTCAAGGACCCAAATGCTTGTCAGGAATTCATCCTTAAATTAATGGTTGCATTTTTCAGGATTTCTTGCCCATAATGCATTTGCCTCTGATTTTGGTCAAAAACATCTTTCAAACGACCAGAACTTTTACTGGCATCATTTCTAACCCATGGTTCTAATGTTCTTTTTTAAATCTGCGTCAAATTTGTGACACTTTGATATATAATATGCCTATGTTCTGAGAAAGTCGATCTCCAGGCTATATTGGCCACCACTATAAAAGTGCTCTAATCACATCTCTTTGGGGCTCTACTAATTTCTTTGGTGATTATCAATGAAAAAGAAAATGTTTAGGTTTTATGACCTTAAATTCAATTGTTTTTTTCTATAAGACGAAAAGACTTGATTTTTCCAGGACATTTTTTGACTAATTTCGAATTTTATGAAACTTTTAGTTAATCGGAAGTCGTAAAATTAGGTAAATTAAGTACATTTATAAGAGGTTGGTAATAAGTAAAAACTGTAATGTTAAATCACATCTGGTGATTGTGAGAGCAAAAAATACAGCTTTGTAGTTTTTGAGGGGTATCCACTGGTACATGCTTCTAGGCAATACGCATAAATTAAATGCAATTTTTTGAAGAAAATCCGAGTTTCTAAAACTCTAAAATGAATACAAGCTTCTGATTTATTGAATTATTCTCTTGGGAATATTACAAGGTGTACCGATTCCGTTAAGAATGATTCAGATTTTTCATTTAAAAAAAGTTGTTTCTTTTTTTGTCAACACACACTGAAAAAAATACGACATAAATCATCTACGCAAAAGTAATACTTCTTAAACAGGAAAATTTTCTTTCCCAGTTAATCCGAGTCTATCATTTCTTTGCTGATGCTCAGCAAACATCGTCACCAACTCGTCCGCGCTGATCACGGTGCGCAGTTCACGCGGTCGAATACGCAAGTGAACTTTGACCGGCATTTTAGCTTTCACTTGTCGAAAAGCCTCTCTCGCTAATGAGTCATTAGCGCAATTAAACTCAAATAAAGCTTGTCCAGCAATGGCTTTTGCCGCCCAATGACTCACTTTCCCTTTGCCTTTTCCCATTCGAGTTCCTACGGGTTTTTTAGTGAAGGGAGTTTCACTGACCGGTTTGGTCATCTCCTTTGTTTGCGCCTTTCGAACGATACTAACACGCCCTGCTTCGATGGCGGACTCTTTGATGTAACCCGTTGTGAGGGCGTAAATTCCGTAATTCATATTGTCCAGGTAATCACAATGAACATATTCTTTCAACTTCGGTTGCAAATTAATTGAGCGATATTGCGTAACTGTTGGTAGTAAAGTTCGTTGAGTGTTCAAGGTCATGTTTTGAAACAATATGCGACATGTCTTCTGAGCCATTGCCATTTTTTTGTTAAATGTACCCAATCAACATTAAAAGTCACTTTTTTCGGTGTTGGTTGAATATTATTTTTATTTTTATTTTATTTTTTTTTACTATTGCTGAAACGAGATCAAAAGCAAGGTATTTGTTAGATGGAAGCCCGTATACTTCAAATCTTAATTCGATTCGGAAGTAGACGGGTCTCATTGCTTGACTTTTCTTCAACATCTTGAAGAAATGCAAAAATTATGCCCTATTTCAAGTGTTTTGATTGGTTCAATTTTGTAACTGTCATTTTGGTCGTAAATTCAAATTACTCAAAGTTACCAAACTATAGTAAAAAAAATTTCTCTCTCTCTTCTGAGCTTTGTGAAATGAGTAAGAATAGTATGGGTCCATACTAGGTATTTTTAAGTAATCAAACAAAAAATACAAAAGAACCAACTTTACAATCATACAGGCAAAAAAATCACAGAGTTCCTAGCAGTTTTACCAATTCCTTTCCCTGGCATTTTGGCAATTCTTTTTCCCTTAAAAAAAAACCCGGAAAGAGCGATTTTTCCCTGACTCTGAATTGAAAATGATTATTTTTTCCCTGACCACTAACACTTCCTGTTGAAGGCGATACTGTAGTCAGTAATTTAAAATTGCAATGAAGTCAATTGTAGTGTGGTTTTATTATTTGGGAGGACCCACCAAGGTTGGGTCCGACTGGGAAGTTTTTAGAATATAGAGATTCTTAGATTAGCTGAAACCCTTTAGAAAAAAAGAATTTCCCGACTTGGAAAAACTTTTTCAAAGATTCCCTGACTTTTCTAGGTTTTCCCTGACCGCTACTACTTCTTCAGCGCTCGCCTTTTATGTTACCCCCCTCTATGTATTGACCATTGAAAAAGGATTTTTTAGGATTTCAACAACTATAAGCTTTTCCCTGACTTTCCCTATTTCCCAATTTTTTATAATCGTCTTTATCGGACAAAACAAAATATCTTTGAGTTCATAGTATCAATAAAATTATATAGTTTTTATGGTATAAACAAAAATAATTCTGTGTAAACAATATAGCAGCCATAAAAAAGGCCTCTAGTAGTTTTGTATCTATATAAAATCTATAAAAATGATAATTTGATATTTTCAAAATCTACCAAAATAAAATAGAAGTATTCTTATCAACAAATAACTTAACGAGTGTACACCGTAAGAAATTTCTTTATATATACATGGTTGGTTACTCCGTGCCACCCGGAGGTAGAAAAGCGGACCCTGTCAAAGACTAGAAGGGAAAATTTCTCATAGTTTTTTGAAAACTGTTAAAAGTTTCAAAAAACTGACTCTATCAAAGAAAATTTTGTCACAGACTTCAGAGATTTAAAAAAGGTACCTGATTTAGCCTAGGTGCCCCTTCCCCCAGATTTGTCTGAAATTGTTTTTGTTTGAAAAACATACAATTCACTAAAAATCAGCACAAAGTTGGTGTGGATCGAAAAATATTTATTCATTCTAGAGACTGCCTTAACGTTTCAAAAGACGTGTGAAAAAAGTTAACATATTATAAAAAGTGCACATGATATAAAAAAGCCTATCAAAGAATGCTCACTGAATATCAGCGAAAATACATCTTAACTAACCAAAGCGCAAAAAGGTGAAACTCTTGCTTGTAAATGACTATTAAACTTCAAACCTTCCTCAAAAGCTTTTCCGCACGCGCACACGAACGGCTGTTCGTTGATGTGAGTTCGCATGTGTAACTTCAGGTAACTTTCAAGGTTGAAAGCAGCGTCGCATAACGTACATTTGAACGGGTTCGCAACCGGGGTGTGCGTTTTCAAGTGCGATTTTAAATTTCCATTAGTGGCAAAAGCAGAGTCACAGTGGGCGCATTTGTACGGTTTTTCGCCAGTATGAATACGAGTGTGTCTGGTGAGATCACTGGAATGAGTAAACGACGACGGACACTCGGTACAGTGGAACGGTCGTTCACCGGTATGAACCCGGACGTGTCTTTTGAGATTTCCATGCTGTGTGAACCGGGCCTTACAGAACTGACATTGGTACGGTTTTTCACCTGTATGAATCATGAGATGAATTTTGAGATGAGTACTCTGTACAAACCTCTTACCACAGGCCTCACACTTATAAGGTTTATCGTTGAAGTGCGATTTGTAATGCGCGTTGAAATAACTCTGCTGACCAAACCCTGCATGGCAAATATCACACTCATATTTCTCATTAGTATGCGTTTTCTCGTGTCGCCGCAAGTGGCTTTTCCACTGGAAACCAGCACCACATATATCACACTTGTGTCGCCGTTCCACTTCGGTTAAATGGGCGGTGCCGCTGGCGGTGACTCCGATTTTGAGTGATGTCACGTTCGAAATTTTTGCTAGAGGGATATCGTCTTCGTCAATTTCAGAGGTATTATTCGTGGTGGGTTTTGATGTTATTGGGGGCGTTAATGGCGTTAATGCCGTTGCCGAGGGCGTTAATGGTACTACGGAGGCTTTTAAGGGTGCCATATTTACTGCTGAGAACGTCACTGGTGTCGCAGAAGCGGGTACTACTTTAGGGCGCATGCTTCGGGGATTTGTAACGAACGAAGGTGGAGGTATGAAATGTGGTGGTTGGGCGGCGAGAGGAATATATTGAATGTACATGATAGGCGGTCGTGGTTGTGTTGAACGATGGGCGTGTGACGGGTGTGAAATTTGTTGGTGTGTTGTTGTTTGTGGTGGAGGTTGAACATGACGGGCGTGTGTTTGTAACTTTTGTGTTACTGGTTGGGTTGCAACGGGTTGAATTTGTGGAACTGGAAGTGGTTTCACTAAAACAACAAGAAAATGAAAATAGATTTTGAAGAGGTTGTGAAGCTTTTAACGAGTTTGGAGAAGGAAGCATCGAGACAAAAATTAGTCTATTTCATTCAAGCGATTTTTAGAGACTCTTGTACTAAAGAACGACGTGGTCTCAAAATGGAAGAATATTTAATATAAAAGAATAATATATAAAATACGCTGATTAATGACGAAAATGTTTTACTCAACATAACAATACAATAGGATCCCTACCTGAAGGAACGGACGTAAAGCATGTTGCAAACTCCTTGATTTTATTCACAGAATTATCTTTGTGAAATCTGAAGGCTTCTTTATTACGATCCTTTTGTTCCTCGTCGTCGAATTGAAGTTCAATGTTTGCTGTATTATGATTGGCTGAGATGTCTATGTCTGCATTTTGATTGGTTGAAATAATATTATCATCAGAATCCTCCTCATTGGGTACACCACTATCTATTGACATTAATGGAAGGTCGTCAATTTCGATGACATCATCATTTTGTCCATTGATGAAGGTCGCCGAGTAAGATAGATCTTCTTCACTGCCCGACGGAGAACTATCTAAGTGATTGATACACAGGTTAGCTGTATATTTGATAATCACACTGACTGCTAAATTCTCATTTTGACAACATCGAGAGAACTCTCTATTCTCTAACAGACGTCCCCCGTTAATTAATTTAGGAAATTCTTTCCAACCTATATTCGTCAAACTTGCTATACAATAAACTCTTATAATCTAATGGGCGTTTCCAGAACAAATCCGTACCCCCTTTATGAGAATATAAATTTTTCAATTTGAGACCAAACGAGACTAATTTTTGTCTCAATATGCTTCGTTCCCCAAACTCGTTTAAGAGACTTTACTACGGAAAACTTCAATGGGCTCAATTTGGCAGCTCCATACCCTCATACCAGCTCCCGCTGGATAGCCTTGCTGAAAATCGGATATCCCAGGATAATGACAATTTCGAACCCCTTGAATATCACATTCTCAACAGTTGGGGTACAGATCTTTTCTGGAAAAGACATTCATTCATTCTCCATTCTTTTGACATTCAATTTCTTACCGGCAGTGTGTGTTTGCAAAGCGCATAGAGCAGCTTTAATCAAGTCATCTTCTAGCAAAACTTCATCATTATCTGCAAGTTGATGATCTCCACCTTCTTGCTGTTCATCTAGTAGTTTGTTGGAAGAAATATTTTTCCTGTTCGCTTCCTCAAATGATGCAGCTGAAAAATTGAAATTTGGAAAGTCTCTTTTAGAAAGACGGACGCAGTCATCATTTTGTGATTTTATTACGAAGCTTTCTCCTCGACAAAATGGCATAGCTTCCGAATTAAATTTTCAGACTTTTAAAATCAAGCCATCTCTTGCAAATTTCCCTGTCAGTAGAATTGGTAATGTCTGTATAAAAAGTGATTATTAATAAAGTATATAGTCTAGCATTTAGACGACTAGAACTTTTTCCCTGGTTACTGAAAACCCTTGGAATAATAAAGTTTGTACAAGGTCATGTATCATTTCAATCATAGACATTTCATCATGTAATATTGTGAACACCAGTAAAAATATCAAAATCCCTAGCTGTTGATTTAAAGGGCTGAAACTTCAATGAGTTACCCAAGTCAAGTGACAACCACTAAAAGGCTTTACAAAAATATATATCAAAATAATTCCAGCAATGCTAACAAATTATTTAATTGGAATTATAGTACACAAATAATATATTTCTTGAAAAACATTCAAATTGAAATTCCGAATTGATTCTAGAGTCTTAGTTTCAAATAATGTCACTAGATCTCTAGAGTTGTTCTTAATTCATAGCACTCTGACTTTTATATATTTTTCTGTTTTTGTTTTGTTGTTGCAAAGTTCCTTGTTCCTTTAAATCAAATTTTATGATTAAAAAAAAACAAGTTTATGACAATTTATGTCATTTTCTTAAGTTTTAGAGATTTTATGATTTTATGACGTCTGGGAGGCCTGGACTCAAGTCTATAAAGTTCGTGTATATATTTAAATTTTTTTTTACCATATAAACTAATTCCTAGTACAATGGGACAAAGTCAAACTTTAACCAGCAAAAATTTCGTAAACTAAAAAAAAACACTTTTTACAACTCATATTGATAAATCTTTCAACAGTTAGATTGTTATCAGATAGAACCTGTTCTAAAAGAGAAGGAGTCGACCTTCCAACTCGATGGTAGTTATCGCAGTTAAACATTAACTGTTTGATACCTCGACCAATTGACATTCGTACGACGTGACCAGTATAGTTCTTTTGTTGTTTTCGAATAAAATTACTGACATTTTCAGTATGGCAAATAGCATGGAGTTTCTCATTGTTGATCTTATAACGAAAGTCATTCTCAATATCAACTAGGCTAAATGCACGTCTTATCATTCTTCGAAGTAAGTTTCGGTAGTTAACATCGAGCTTAACATTTTCATATTTCATATCTACACCTTTTTCTTTTCCTAAGAACCAGTAAATTTTGGCCGAGGCTCGGATGTTCTTAACTTTGATCCACATTTCCTCAAATTTCCTACCCACCCCACCCTTAAATACATGCCCAAAATGCTTCCCTTGGTCTAAGCTTTCATTAGGAAAATTCCCATGCTCAAATTGTGAGTCCTTCATAGTTTTTGGAAAAGATTTCTACCAAATCTCAGGCTCGATGTTCTTATAAACTGTAATGTGCTAATAAAAAAATACGTGTACCAGCTACAAACCTGTTACCAAAGTATCCACATCTTGGCCGCAAACACTGGCTGGCATCTTTCATCTGAAGAAAGCAGTTTCTGAAGAAAGTGAAAATAGGACAATTCTATATATATGACAAATGTAACTTATGTGACCCCGTCTAAGTTTATTGTATTTGTCTTTTGTTTACATTTTGAACTTAGTACGCAATTTGGTTTGTTTTGCTCACTTTTTGATCATGTGATCGAAAAAATAGACCAATCCCAAGATAAGATTTTGGTAACGTGATCAATAAGTGAGCAAATTGACAAAAACTTATATCATGGAGGTAAGAAATCTTTTTCTTCTAATTTTCTAATTTTTTCTTACCTCCATGCTTATATCAATACATTGTCAGGCCAGTGATTTTTTTACTGACTAGAGTCGTCTCTTGTACAAAATATATCTTCGTTCATGAATACAGTTACTTAGCATTAGAGGCAGCTACAAATCGACATAATGTCAATATTGTCTAAAGACATTTAGAGATGCATAGTTAATGTCATTAACCTTTCAAGAGATAAAAGAATCGATTGTAATTTTTTTTATTGAGGAATGTTGGTAGAAAAGCATTTTAATGGTTTGCAGCATGTCAATTTAATTTAAAAAAAGATAACATTCAAATAGCTCAAAGTTACCATACAATTTTTTTCACATGTGAGTTTTGTGAAATTAGTAAAAAGTAGTATGTGGGTCCAGAGAAGCTCTAACCCTCTGAGGAAGCCTTCAAATTTGCTTAACGGTTTTGAAATCAAGCCTGAAAATGTTCGTAATGTGTTTTCTTATAAAAAACGTAAATACAATTTTCTCGAGATCAACAAAGTAAAACGTCTGATTTCGTTTTCAAACAGATTCAATACATTTACACATCAACTAATGTATTCCAATGGGCAATTAAAATAGTAAATTTACACCAAAGTGAAAAAGGCTCAAAATTTCCTTAACTGGTATCGTTAAGCATCAGACGACATTATGGATTTGGAAACGAGACCAAAAACCTCCAAAAGAAAGTGTATTACAAGTACAAATAATACAATTGAAGGTTGTGAATATTTGGTGAACCTACCAATCTAAATAAACGAGTTTGAAGAACGAAGCATCGAGACAAAAAATTGGTCTCTTTTATTTGAGCAATTTTTAGAGACTTTTGCACTACAGGGTTCCCAGCAGTTAAAAACTAATATTTTCCATGACATTTTACTAAATAATTGGTCTTTCTCCCTAACAAAAGCACCGAAAAGAGTGACTTTTCCCTGACTTTGAATGGAAAATGCCTACTTTTTCCATGATCGGTTATACTTCTTATTACAGGTAATATATATTTTGTAAGTTGGGTAATTAAGAGCTTTATTGAATTCAATTGTAGTACATTTCTAACGAATTGGGAGGACCCACAATGGTTGGACCCGACCAAGAAAGTTTTGAAAATAGAGATTCTTAGATTAGCTAAAGCCCTTCTGATTTAAAGCATTTTGACAAAATTATTCCCTGACTTTTCCCTGACTTGGAGAGACATTTTCAAAAATTCCCTGACTTTTCCAGGTTTTCTTCGACATTTAAAAAAAATGGCCCAATATCTCCAGGTTTTCCCTGACAGCTGGGAACCCTGTACTTAGAAAGAAGGACGTGGTCTCAAATTGCAAGATGAATTATGTGCTCATTACTCACCTTAAAATATCAGATATTAAACAAAGCTCCATATGCATTCAGATTATCCGCCAAGTCTTACCCACTTTCATACAAAATGTTGTCATGTTTTTTGTTGTTGTTAATATCATATGTTTTTTTGTATACTAAAAAAAAAAATAACAGTCAGTATTACTATTTTTGTTTGCTCAATAGATATATCAGGATAACATCAAAGTCCAGGTAATACAGTAACGTAAAAATGGTTGCCAGATAGAATGACATAATTTTATGACTCTCAAAATCTCAAAAAAAAACAGCCGTATCAGACTAGTCAGATAGTAAAAATTTTCTTTATTCAATATAATAATATTAAAGCATAATACAATAATATACTTTTTCTTTTATATACAATCTTTCTGAGGCATGTAACGTTCTTTTGTATAATAATATAATAATATGGTAATAAGGTAAGGAGATAAAATAAAATAAAAATAATGTCTTAAAAACTTAAAGAATAATAAACTCTCTCTCTTTCAAATATTATAATATAATATTATGTATAATGTCTTGGTCTTCATAATATGATAATTAGATGTATTAAAAAGTATAACTTCAAAACAAATAATTCATTTGTAAACACACAAAATAACTTTGATGATTCATGATAAAAAAACAGTATGGCGTGTATGCGATGATGGATGCTAAAAAATATAACTAAAAAAAGTTAACAATCTCCAAAAATATAATAAAAATAAAAAAACACATCAATCGCGTATTTTAGAAAGTTAGAAAAAAATATTTAAATTTCTGATAAACCCAAGAACAAGAAAACTACTCCGCAGAAAAATATTTTAGTAAAATCGTTTCTACAGTCTATAAAAAAGAACAGTCAAGTTCGTGAAGGCAAGAAGTTTGGGATCTAGCGAGAAAAAGCACATGTCCGAACGGACAAAAAGCACAATAAGATCATAAACAACACTATGATACTATGATGTTATACTAATGTAACCATAATATATAATAATTCTATACAATATAAACTTTCTCGTAATAGTTTTCCATAATAAATCTCATATGATAAAATCAAAAAATATGTACAAAATGATTCGAAATTAAAGACAATCAAAGCCCTGTTTCTTTTGTTGCGAATAAAAAATAACCTAGTTTTGTAGTATAGTAGTAATATACATATCTCTATGTTTTTAAATATCTTTTTCTTCTTAACTTTAGATAGTAGTATCTTATAAACAAATAATAAAAAGTAATAAAGCCGTGTTACATGTTATGCTTAATTACTTGCTCTGTATGTTAAAAATGTTATCTTATATAAATCTTTATCTCTAAAAAATGTCTTTTGTCAAGCTCAACGAATCATCATCCCCAACTAAAATTGAAAAAAAGTCCCCAAGCAATACACCGCGAGATTATTCAGCTTTGACAAGGACGGGGTGAGCTGAGGAGGGTAGCACTGCAACCGGCTGAGGATACTCTTTGGCAATTTTACACGACTCTATATGTTGGAAGAGTTCAACTTGCGTTGCCCATCCTTCACCGCACGCGCACTTGAAAGGGAGAACGTGACGTTTGATGTGTGTTTTCAGGTTAGATTGGTGTGAAAAAGACGCATTGCAAAGGTTACATTTGTACGGCTTTTCACCGGTGTGCATTTTATAATGCGACGAGAGGTTTCCGCTGGTTGTGAAACCCTTATTGCAGTGAACGCATTTGTATGGTTTTTCGCCCGTGTGAACACGGATGTGCCTTTTGAGGTCAGACGAGGAGATGAAGGCTGCCGGACACCGGTCGCATTTGAAGGGTTTCTGTCCCGTATGCGTCATAACGTGTCGTTTAAGATTGTTCTGTTGTATGAAACGGCCTCCACAAATGTGACATTTGTACGGTTTTTCACCGGTGTGGGTCCGCTGGTGTGTGGTTAATTGTGCTTTGGTGATGAACGCTGCGTGACATTGTGCACATTTGTAAGGGCGTGTTCCCGTATGGATGCGTTGGTGCCGCTTAAGGTTAAATGAGGTACCAAAACTGGCTGGACATTGTAAGCACTTGTATGGATTACTAACGACGGCGTTATTTTTCGGCTTGATGGCGCCGCCGTGACCATTAGCAACGGGCGGCATTTTGTGTTCTTCTTGAATGTGCGCAAGTAAATCGTTGTGCGAGCGGAAGTGTAAGTTACAAAGATCACACGTCTTTGTAGCGGCGGGGGCGTGCGGATAATAAACAGTTTCTATGGGCACGCCATTCGCGGTAACAATATGATGGGGCGGAGGAGGATAGGGCGGGATCATTTCAAGGGGGGAAATATTACGCGGTTCAACATGAACTAATACTTCAGGCGGTGGTGGTTCGATGTATAGCGTTTTCTCTTCTTCTGGTTTACGGAAAATCTTTTCGTGGATGAAATCTTTGACGGATTTGAAGGATCGCTCTTTGTGTGTTGACATGTGAACTTTGAGTTCGACGTCATCTTCAAACCACGATTCACAACGCGAACATTTGTACGGATATCGACACAAGTTCACTCTGGTCCGTCCGTCTTTCCCCTTCGGTAGCATCGTGCTGACAAAACTTTTATTGCGTCGCGAAATCGGCTCCATCATACCTGAACCTTGATACATTTTTCTTCTCCGTCCGCCGCTGGCGCGGGCGTGGGCGCCATCACAATCAACCACCACAGAATCTTGTTTCTCTGTAACAAGCAAAGAGCACAAATCATAAGGATCATCCACGTTTATCTCCATTACTCTCTCAGCCACTTCACCCAACGTACATTTATCTCCGTTAGCTGTATATTTGAGAGACATGTTATCTAAGGTACCAGCGATGTCAGGTTTGGACTCTTCTACGTAAACAAGCTCTTCACCATCTTCGACGCCGGCAATGTTGGCTTCATACATACGGCTTTCATCGTAACCACCAGTACTCTCCTTATGATCCTGAGGAAATTTAAAGTCGCAATAAAATTTTTAAAGGGAAGATTTCAAGCCGAACAAATATATTTCATATTCGCTATGTGATACCATACCTTAAGTGGTTCAGTGGAGTCTGTCAGGTATTATGAAATGAAAAACCTTTGATTAGTTTGAGTAGAGCTTTTCCAGTAAAACAAAGCCTACAATACTGAGGGTCAAAAATATTCTACAAAGTGAACTCTTTAAATCAACTTAAAAATTTCGAAGCCATAAATGTGTTTAGCAAAGAAAATAAAACAATAAAAAAACCTTGGTCCGATCATGAATCGGTAACTGTTCAGCTTTTTCTGCTTCCAAAAATTCCCCACCCGAATAGACCTCCTCGTCGTCATTGCTTCTTCGGCGGCGCTTAAGCGGTTGGGGCGTTAAGTGTGGTTCCACTTTCACTTTCTCACCATGCATAGGCGCCATGTTCTCCTCATTTCTTAATTTTGGAATGTGAACTTCGACAATTGGCGTCGCAGCTTGGATCAACGTTGGATTGGTGGTATTTTGATAAAGGCAGAATTTGGAATAAAATCGTTTTTCGTCGTCGGCTCTATCCAGGTCGTCATGGTAACGAGAACGACATTTTATTTCTCGTTGCGAGCCATCTTCCGCTGTGTAATGACCTAAAAGAAAGATAAAAGTTCTCGTTTTAAGTTCATACAATCACAGTAGAATTTTAGAAATGTGCTCCTTCCTTTCAGTTAGATGTAAATAAGGTCCAATTAGTTAATGCTACCGTGTGCCAATTAGAGACCACTTTCAAAAGAATTGAGTAGGTGGGATTAAGAGTGCGGTTATACTGTGTTTTTGGTCATTTTCTGTTATTTAAAAAAAGTCTAGTCTACAACCTTATGATCATGATTTTACAATCGTCTTGTAAATGTAAATGCATAATTAAGTATTAGTACTATAAAGGTTCTGGCAATTGTAATGCATTTAGGTGAAATGAGAATCTTTCATAATCTTTCATGTCCCAGTAATAGACATATTGGAGGTTTATCATGGCTTGGATCACGAGGTTTAACGTTTGGTTACGTTTCGAGATATTCTTCTCCCATCATCGGGAAAAATGGAAGTTGTTTTTTCACTATATATTTGAAACTCAAAATGGTAAGGCTTCGTCTTCATATCCATGCAAGAATTTCAAGAAAATATTTTGGCATCAAGAGAAGAAGAAGAAGAAGAAGAAGAGAACCAAACCGTTCGTGATGTGTGGTTCATCTCTGTAGAAGTCTTCGTCTTCTGAATAACGTGTCATTGGTTCTTCTCCAGGGAATTCTGCTTCTAGTGGTTCTTCTGAAAGAGAAAAAAGTCAATCAATTAGAAACCAAGGCCAGTACGTTTTTATTGAAAAAAGAAGGGTGGTTTCCATTTCAAATACATGTATGTTGCAATTAGTTAACTAGCAAACGCTCCTTTGGAATTCTGCTATTGACTTAGATTAAGTAATGTTTTAAATTCGTGATATCCTTTCTGACGGAGACATTCTAAAGACTAGTAGCAAATACCCGGATTTTCGGGATGTTACAGTAGATAAAAGATTAAGTAATGCATGAAAACTGTGCCCAGTTTCAAAGTGAAAGAGAGAAAAGCTTTTTTAAACAGCTAAATAAACGGTTTGTACGTTGTATTTCTATACCTTTTATAAGATAATTTGGAATATCAAAGTGGTCACGTTTGACGAAAGAATGACGTAATTCTTCTGGATTATTATTATGCTGAATGTAAATTCCTTTTCTCCAAAAACTCATCTCCCGATTATCATTCATAATTTTCCGGCAGCCGCCACCGTAGCGCATCATCGTAATGAAATAAAATTTCCCGAAGAAGAAGCAAAACGAACAAGAACACACATAGACCAAAACAAAAGCTAAAACAAAATTCTTCTTTTCTTTATTTTCGATTTTTCTATTTGAAAAAAATATTATGAAGAAGTTTTCTCTTATGCGCCTTATTCGAATTAATAATTAACAAGGTCAACAGTAGAACAGATAAAAAAATAAAAATGAAAAATATAAAGAAGATGCGAGCCTCATCCATTTATTAAACCAGTTTTAATAATTCATTTGAAAGTTTTTTTGTCGTTGTGTGTGTGCTTGATTTTTTTTCATTTTCACACCCAAACCCTTTTTCCTTTTAATAAAGGCGCATAATATATTGTGTGGTCTTTTCATCAAGGAAAAAAGTGACATTTTTACTTGGCTCTTATTAAGCTTAATTTTGGCTGTTTTTGAAACAGTGCATAATATTAATATATCAAGTTTTTTTTGAAACAAAGAAAAACATGTTAAATTGAAGATTGAAGAATCAAATTTTTTTTCACAACAAAAACTCAACAAGTGTAAAAACGAAAATCGAATACTAAAACAGTAATTAACAGCCATGTTATAAAGAATTAAAAAAATAGGTAAAATTTTGGAATTAGAATAACAAGGGGGACGAAATATGCATAGTATCCAGATGGCTCCTGGAAGCCTGGAAAAGAGGGAAAATTATGATGAATCTATTTAGTCATCTTACTCACAACAAAGAAAAACAACATTTTGAATTTCGCTAAAAAACGTAAAACGTGCGCATACAAATTCAGGATTGGGGATATTAAATATTGATGAAGACTTTGCCTTCTGTCTTCCTTTGCTTCTTCTATTTGAAAAAAAAGTTTTCTTTTTTTATCTTTGAAGAATTAGAAAAAGAAAATGATTCTCGTGTCCTCTGTATTTTTCCTCGCTTAACCTATATTTATTTTATATCATAATGAATTATATAAATGCAAAACGAAATTTCTTTACGAAGAACTACTCTTCTCATTCTTTAGTGCAAAACAAATGCCCTCTTCTGTACAATTGTGAATTGAAAAATAGGAAATAATATGGAAGACTACTCCATCAAAAGAAATATGAATCAAATCAAAATACTGAAAGCTCTCTACAGCATAATCTTTCCTTCTAAAATTTAGAAGGGGGGGGGGCTTCTACCTTCCGAATTTAGATTTTTACGGGAGGGCTAAAGCAAAAGGGGGCCTGAAAGTTTTTGTCTGATCCCCTTTTCTACCTTTTGTACATTCTTTAAAAATGGGGACTAGCTGGTCACCCCACTTTTTCAGGAGAGCTGAAATCACGAAGGATGTACAGGTCCAGGTGGTCCAGGGGGAGGAAGAGGCTTTAAATAAAGGCTTTAATGTTACTGACAGCGTATTGTTTGGATACAATTCCCCATTCAAATTATGAGACAGTTCTTCACACCCACCACCCTTTCTATCAAAGTTGATTTAATTTTCAATCTCAACATTGAAAGTGGGGGAGTGCTCCGAAGTGCTTAGAGTTAGAGAGTGAAAAACTCCTGCGTCTCAAGGTGTTAACTGGGCAGATACACTATAGTACAACACTCCCTCTTGATTTATGCAGTTTATTAAGAGGACTGCACTGTTGATTACCCCTAGACAAGTCAAACTGGGAAACAAACTTGTATAATCTCCTGCTGTTATGTTAAATGAGAAAAAGGGACAAAGACAAAGATCCTCCAGGCCCCCTTTTTGCTTTAGCCCTCACCGGTAAAAATTCTTAAAAAATCCCCTTTCTTTCGAACAGACTTGTGTAATCTCCAGCTGTTGTACCATTCCTTGCAGATCAACTAATATAATCGATCGATATAGTTCACCCTTTCTTAGCTTTTCCCCTTGACCATGATTGAAATTAATTGTAGAAACAATTTTTATACCTTTGACTGGGTTGATGTTTTCTTTTTTGATGCCTTTTGCATTTTCAAAACCTATAAGAAGTGAATAATAATTTTTTTTGCATAAAATGAGTAATATTTCTTTACGTTTCACCAGGTTAATAAACTCTTCCAGTACAATTCTTACAAGTCTTGAGGGGATTTAAAATGCCTTGGCAGTTTGGTAGTAGTATTTATATGGAAATTTAGCAACGATGGAAACTTAGACCACATAAAAGATGCTCTTTCGATATCATACTATCTACCAATTCTCAAAATATCCTTGCTTCTAGGAATTGTGAAACGCGAAGAAAAAGAGTCTCATTCATAAATTGACCTGAATCTAAAAGAATAAATTTCTGACAAAAGCTTCCAGACTTTTCAAAAATAATGGGCAAAACATCAGTGAGAATCTAGCATAAATAATTAACCTTGCTTGATGCTCTCAAATTAAATTCGTTCACAATGTTGGACAAAAGGTCTGTAAACTTTTAGAAACATACTCTTTCCTCCAAGGTTGATGCAAATAAGGTTAGGCTACTGCTACGAACGAGGGCAGTAAAACTGTGTTTTTGGTGATATGGGAATCATCGAGTCCATTTCTCTCAATGCTTCTTATTTTACATTAACCTTGAAGAAAATCTGCATCCTTTTTGTCAGAAACTAATTGGAAACCTTATAACAGTATTTTTACCTTCGGTTTTTTGGTCTTTTGGGAGTGCAGCATTTTCAGAATTCAATGTGTCTTCTTCTTCAAAACTTCTTCTCCTCAAACTTGATCTGGCTAATCCTGAGTGAAGAAATGAAATGAAAACTGATTAACATAGAAGAGCAGAGAAAAGATGAAGTATGAAGAATGATGAAGTATGTAGGAACGAACCCACAAGAGCGACAGTAGAAAACTAACATCAATAGGTTTGTTAAGAAACTTTGCAATGTCAAAAATTATCTCAATAAATTCTCAGGCAAAATAAACCAAAACCCCAAATTTTAACGAAAAATTAAAACAAAAAACCACCATTCGAAAGCTTTCAAAAAAATAACATACTAAAATATTCGATTGTTCAATTATTAATTTAAAATAAAGATTCATTGATTATTTTGTGGTCAAAAACACATTCGAATTTAAAACGTTTTAACAGTATTTTAACCATAAATTTGAACATACTGTTGGCGCGTTCGATTTCCTCAAGGAGCATGGGTCCTTTGGTATCAATTTCTCTTTCCAAGTAAGAAACATCATAAACTACAGCCATCAAGTGCCAATACCACAAAAAGTGTCGTCAATATCCCAAATCAAACGCGCCAAAGATATCAAAATGAAAGCCAGATCAAACCATATGAATTGAATGCAAGTGTTTTGTTTTGTATTCTTTTTTTCTAAAATTAAACAAATCGAATGAAATGAGAATAATATAATGTTCAAGAATAATATAATGTTCAAGGCATAATTCGAGAAATTAATAAAGGAGGTCCGGAATACTCGACTTAAAATTTCGAGTTAAAGTATTATGACGTCATTCATTTTTTGAGTTAATAACTCGAAATATTTTTGGCACTTTTTTTCATTTCGAGTTAATAACTCTAAAATGCTTTTTTTGCTTTTTTCATTTCGAGTTATTAACTCGAAAAATAACGTAATTTTAAGTCGAGTATTCCAGACCTCTTAAGAAAGCCTTAACAGAAAGAGTGAAACATGTGCACGTTCAGATTTCAAAATTGCGTTGACATTTTCAAGCCATTATAATAACTAGGTTACCATGGGAACTTCATACACACAAAAACGAAAAGTGTTAGTAGTTTATAGATTATCTCAGGGAAGACTTTTTCTAAACAATTATTCTTTAAACTAATGATATCAGTAGTAAAAAGTATAAAAAAATATTTTGGAATGTCACAAAATTGTTATAAATTTGTAATAATACAGCAATAGTAATAAAATGAAACTAAACTTTTTAAATAAAAATGACTTTAATACAAATAGCTAAAAGAAAATTTAAAAAATATTATTATTGTATATCAAAATTTACAAAATAATGTATCTATCACTGGATTTTTCAGTTTAAAAGTGACAAAGTTAAGAACTGATGATTTGAGCCTACGTGAATTATTTGAAGAAAAAGTTGAGGAGTTGTCATAATTATTATAGATTTATTCCCAACATTTAAAAAGATTGTTGCTTCAACACTTAATTATTACATTAATTCTTAATGTTACCGAGTGGGTCCATAATAAACTTCGTCGACGTCTGACGACGTCTTGGGGCCAAACAAATAGGGTAACTACTAACTCTATAAATGATAGATTCTTTACTTAAAAAACTTATAAGTAAAAAATACTGGAGCAAATCTAAAAAAAGTTATACCTCAAAATTTAAGTCAGATTTTCCCCTGTCATTCTAATTGTAATCTTCGAGTTATTTGCTGCACAATTTGTTTGGCCCTAGAAGCCGTCAAACACCCAAAGTTTTTTTTTTGGGACTACCAGGTACAAAAATTATAGATAAATATAAAAAAATAGATAGCTCACTTTCTCATGATAACGATGTCTATAATTTTAACAAAATGGAAATTCTTTCTACTTCATCAGTTTAGTAGTATACACACATCTGTTCAAATGAAGAGGTCTGGGGCCTAATTACGATAAAACATGCACACATGATCAATAGAGAAAAAAGAAAAGAAACTAAACAAACACATAGCGAAAAAAAGCCAAAAGAAATATTATGCTAAGCGCAAAAAAATAGAAGAGAAAGAGATATATTATAGTAAAAAGAGAAAGGAAATAATCAAAAAAATTGAGTATACAATGCTAAGTCGTTTACAATGAGAAATAGTATATTTGTAGAGTAAATAAACTTTTTTTGTGATCTGTATAGTGATTCGAAACTTAACGCATCTCTGATGAAAAAAATATATATGAGATAATATAAAGAGAAGGAATTCCTATCTACTGTATAGTGTGCGCGTGTGTTTAAATTGCTTTTCTCAGTATATTCCTTTTGTTTGTGTTTGCGCTTTTGAGCGAATATTGGCAAATAATGTAGATTCTACACTTTATAATAATAAAATTAACAAAAAAAAGAATCAAAATTTATCAATAATATAAAAAGTATTAGAAAGAAAAGGAAACTAGTTCAAGAGTATCAAACGATCTCGAAAAAAATACTTTTACAAAAACTTTCTGATTTTTAATCCCGCTTTAAAAAGGTAAATAAGCAAAAATGTTTTTAAAATGAGCACACAAAAATCGAAAAAGTAAACATCATTCAAATTTATAAATTAAAAAAGGATTAATCAGAAAAATTGTTTATATTTTTTTCAAAACAGTCACCCCAGCTGTGGGAACAAAACAACTTTCAAAAAATTACAAAAATCTCCAAAAATTACGACAAAAAACGAATTAGAATATATACCCAAAACAAACAAAAAAAGAAGTGCATTATATAATATAAAATTTATCTATACATACAATCCAAAAAAATAAAAATATTCTTTAAAGAATAAAATACACCCTTCTCGAGATGTTCAAAATAATTCTAAGCCTCGCTTCCAAATCAGACATTAGCAAGGTTACGCAAGGGGCTATTTATAGACGTGTACCGGGTACGAAAATCTATGTACAGGCCACCACATACGCGCCTAACGTCATAAATAGCCCCTTGCGTAAAATCGCTATTTTGAGCCTTCTCACTTTTGTTTCATAGTAAGTAAAAATTGTCGTTTAGGAATACAAATTGATGTTTAAATGCAGTATCATAACAATAAAATGTATTAAATTTGTTGGGACATGATGATGCCCAATAATCACTTTGTGCATTTCGAGAAAGGTGTATCTGTAAGATTGAAAATCCAGCATTCCAGCAAAAAATTACATTCCAGGAACAATACCACCGTGTGTTTTCGAGTGAGATTTCAGATTCCCACTAGTTGTAAATGAACAGTTACAAAGGCCGCATCTGTAAGGCTTTTCACCCGTGTGTGTACGTATATGCCTTTTGAGGTCCGACGTACTGAGAAAGCCTGCATTACAGAAATTGCAAACGTGAGGTTTCTCTCCAGTATGAGTCCATATGTGTCGTTTAAGGTTGCCTTGTTGAATGAAAGTTGCCGGACAAAGATGGCATTTGAATGGTCGTTCACCGGTATGCGTGAATGAATGTGTTTTGCGTTGAGATTGCGTTCTAAAACAGGCCCCGCATATTTCACACTTGTAGCCTCTTTCACCAGTGTGGATGCGTCTGTGACGGTTCAGGCTAAACATGCGGCTGAACATGGCACCGCATTGGTTGCAAGCGTAATGTTTGTTTTTGGTTGAGCTTTCATCAGGCTCTTCCAATTGTTGGTCTATCTCATCATAGTCAAGCGGTTCCTTTTTTATATCAACTGTCAAAGAAGTCAATGCTGTGGTGGTTGGCAGTTGATCCCCTGACATTGGCATCATACCTGCTTGGGGTATGCCTGGTTGTGATATTGTTTGTGGTAAATGTGACAGAGGGTTCAGAAACACAACTTGAGAGGGTGGAGGAATAAGAACGACCTGGTTGGCACCTTCAGGAAGAGCTGATGAAGAAGAACCTGGTTCATCGCCCGGTTCAGCTTTGATGGAATGTATCTTCAAATGTTTTTGTAACGAATCCATGGACTGGAAAACCCTGCTACAATAATAGCATTTAAAATCCTCTTCACCCACAACGTTTTCACTATCACTTGTATCACATTTATCATCGATCGTTTCATCAGATTGATTCAAAGGTGTAGAAGATTCCGAAGGTGTTTTGATCACCAGTGACTTTTCATCTTTGGTGTGAACAGTGGCAGAGTGCTGAACCAGCTGTTCCCAAGAGACAAAGGATTCACTACAGAATTTACACTTGAAAAAAGCATGCGTTCTATAATGTCGTTTTAATTCCACGTTATTGGAAAATGACATTTTGCACGTATTGCAGGTCATCGGTTGTCTCTTGCTTTCTTGAACAATTGGTTCAGCTCCGTGTTTATCTTTCTCATGTTCTTGAAGGTGGTCATGGGTTGTGAAGGACTCGTTACATGATATGCAGCTGAACGATGAATGGGTGCGATAGTGTCTCTTCAGTTCTACATTGTTTACAAAAGACAATTGGCATGTATCACACTTGTATGGTTTATCAGAATGGATTCTCATATGAAGCATCAACTCTTCCTTGAATTGAAATGTTAAACCACATTCCCCACAAGTAACTTTCTCCTTTTTCCTTTTCTTTGGTGCAGCATTAACAAACTGTGGTGGGATCATCATAGGGCCATGCGGCATTCCACCAGGCATTTGCATAGAAACAGGAACTGGTTGCATCTTTTTAGAATTTTTACCGTCCTTGTCCATCACAAAGTATACCGGATAAAGCATAGGGTAAAAATATGTAACAGGATTTGTTCCATCCTTTTGACTTGTTGGAACCATCATGCCTGGTTGTGGGACCATGCCTGGTTGAGGCATCATTCCTGGTTGAGGCATCATTCCTGGTTGAGGCATCATTCCTGGTTGAGGTATCATGCCTGCCTGAGGGATCATCCCTGGAGGTAGAATGGTAGGAGCTATCATACCAGGAGGTGGAACCATGCTTGGGACCATTGTAGGGGTGGTCATTGAAGGCGGTACAAGTGGCTTGATCATTTTGACTTTACTAGCTGAGGGTGGTTGGATTGGCACTTGATTTTGACGCACCAACAATTGTTTTTTGAAAAAATTACTTTTAGACGGTTGGTGAGTCTCTTTTTTGGATCCCATAACAATGAGTTTACGCTTTTCTTTGAAATCAGACTCTAATTGAATGTGTTTCCAGTAGATAGGGTGTTCGTTTTTAACATGTTCTTTATAAAGTTCATATGAAGGGAAGGAAATACCACACTTTTGACAGCTTTTAATGAGTGCAGGAGTTGGTTGATCTAGTTTGACCCTCTTTGAGGTGGATGGTCCTTCTTCTTGTGTATTTTTCTTTTCTTTTAATCGATTTTGGACGAATTCTTTATACGTATCCATTAGAACTTGACAATTCTCGCAATGACATGGCTTATTGAGAGATCTTGAGCATTTTTTTGAGATTTCATCAAATTTACTTCCCAGCAAGCTTTGAGAGTTGTTTGAATCTGTTTGCGCTTGCTCTATTGAGTCTGATCCAGTGAAGTTAGCATAAGAAGGGTCAATGACTTCAATTTTGATATCTACAATTAAAATCATAAACTTTTCTACATTGGTAGAACTTTTTAAATAAAACCATTTCCTTTGCAATTAAGAATTGACCAAAGGATTAATAAAAGAGTTTTATATCTTAAGATTTAGATATTTAACTTAAAAGGTTGGTCTGCCTTTTTAACTGAAAAAAGATTATTGTTTCACCTTTACACTCAATACAAAGATTCCTTTCCTCTACTGAATCCAGGAAAACACACCCCCTGCCCCACACGTACCTCTGTTTTATATGGTTCAAATGTCTCCCTTTTTTGTTTTTATTACCACTTTCATACTGTATGGCTTTTAAATTTGGAACAATAGTCAAAGTTAGTGATTAAGGTGGTAAAAATTAAAGATACCTGACCTATCACTATTCATTTCATAGATACGTAAAATATCCAAACCTTTCAAACCAAAGTTTTCTTCCTCATCCTCTATCGTGTTTAGTGATGCTTTTTCAGGAGAAGTAAGTTCTTGTGGAACACTGGCTGGTGATCCTTCTTCACTTTCTATCGCTAGTTCTGGCTCTTGATGAATATATGCGTCACCATCACCGTCATCAAAATCAATATCAATGTCGTCAATGCCATCTTCGTCATCGATATCCCCTTCTATACAAAAGGTTTTGAAAAATAAATTTAACTCTTATTACCCCATTTCCAGACCTACAAGCATTGCTTATTATGACAAATAGCATAGTTGCTTCAAGTTTCAATCACCGGTTGATGTTGGACTGTTTGTGCTGTAAAAAAATCACAAAAAATGTTGAAGAAATTGTTTGAATGAATTCAAAATTTCTTCAAACATCAAATCAATGTTTGAAAGATGTTTCTTGTTTGTGCCTGCGCACATGCTTGACTATTCTTTAAAAAAAGACAAGCATTGAAAATCAAACTCAATTTCAAGCCTAAAAACATAAAAGAAGTCACTATTTTGCAGGAAATATATTCCAAAAAGTCAAAAAAACTGTTTGCAAGGTATGCGCACCAACTAAGAGACAAAACATCAGAAATGTTTTACCTTGAAAGGTTCCACCAATAGCTTTAACGAGAAAGTCTTCTTCCAAAATATCTGTATCTTCAGGCTCTTTCCTAACTTCAGGTTCGTCCCCAACAGTAGCTTCTTTGCTATCTTCAGCTTGTTTGTCATCTTCAGGTTTTTCCCCAAATGTAGGTTTTTGCCCAAATGTAGGTTCTTCCTCAAGTTCAGGTTCGTTCCCATCATCAGGTTTTTCCCCAACTGTAGGTTCTTCCCCAAGTTCAGGTTCTTTCCCATCTTCAGGTTCTTTCCTATCTTCAGGTTCTTCTCCAAGTTCAGGTTCTTTCCCATCTTCAGGTTCTTTCCTATCTTCAGGTTTTTCCCCAACTTCAGGTTCTTCTCCAAGTTCAGGTTCTTTCCCATCTTCAGGTTCTTTCCTATCTTCAGGTTTTTCCCCAACTTCA